>PVKU01003658.1:0-171005 GCA_004027475.1 Anoura caudifer | reverse complement strand
GGGGGGGGGGGGGGGGGAAAGGGAAGGGGGCGGGGGGGGGCTGGGGCGGAGGGACGGGATGGGAGTAGAAAACAGAAGACTGTATAAGAACAACAATTAAAATAAAATTTAATTTAAAAAAAAAAGAAAATTTCAAAATAAAAAAATTAAATGTTAAAAAAAAAAAAGAAGGACAAATTGGCAATTATAAAAATAGTAATGAGGGGATAAAGTATAGCGCAGGGAATATAGTCAATGATACTGTAATAACTCTGTATGGAGTCTGGTAGAGATTAGGTGATCACTTTGCAAGTTATATAAATGTCTAATCAATACGTTGTATACCTGAAACTAATATGATACTGTGTGTCATTGAAACAATGTTTTAATTTTTAAAGTTAGAAAAAGAATTTACCAAGGAAAAAAAAAAAATTTTGTTCCATTGCTTTCTGACCTCTATGATTTCTGATAAGAAAGTCACAATCATTTGAATCATTTTGCCTCTACACATAATGTAACATATTTCTGTCTTTCAAAAAGTTTTAATTTTCAGCAGTTTGGTTATGATGCATTTGGACAGTTTTTTTGTTTGCTTCTTTTAGTTTACTTTGTTTGGGATCTCCTGAGCATCTTGAATACTTCTAGTCAAGTCTTTTGCAAATTCATCCTTTACTTCTTTCGATAGTTAGCTGCACCGATCTCCCCTCTCTTTTTGGGGCTACAAAGACATTCAGGTTATACTTCTGATAATTTTTTTCAGTCATTTTCTCTGTTATACAATATATATTGATCTTATTAAAGTTCACTCTTTCCTCTGCCATGTCCATTCTGTAACTGTGCCCATCTAGTGAATTTTTTAATTGCAATTATTGCAGTTAAAAAATTAACTATACAATGTCAGTTCATACATACCAATTTAATTTGCATTTGCTGGTATATCTGTGCCACTCTTTTTATTTAGTGAGTCCTAGTGCTTTAGGTATGTCCCTTGAAAACAACAAATAGTTGTTTTATTTATAGTCCTTTTTTTGGTTAACAGGTGAGTTTACTCTATACATTAACTGATACACTGGATCTTCTGGCATCTTACTGTTTTTCTTTTTTTGTATATCTTTGTGGGTTTCTTCTTTTTCTCATGATAGGACAGACCTATGGACAGTTTGAGGGACCATGCATGCCTGATTTCCTGTTAGAAAGAAATCAAGGAGTTTGGAGAAATTACAGGCCCACTGTTATTTTACAGAACTGCTTCTTCTGATGAATAATAAGGCATTATGGTCATGCTTCTCAAAACTCGATTCTTCATTTGTGTCAAGACCATTTATGATACACTTTTTAAAAAGAAAGTTTCCTCTCTGTACTTTCTGCTCATTTTTGCTGTGAACCAGAAACCACTCTAAAAATAAAAGTATATTCAAAAAATGAATCTAGATATAGACCTTACACCCTTCATAAATGTTAACTTGGAATGGATCATAGATCTAAATGTAAAATGCAAAACTATAAATCTCCTAAAGGCTAACAGAGAAAATCTAGATAACTTTGGGTAAGATAATGTCCTTTTACATACAACAGCAAAGGCAAAATCCATGAAAGAAATAATTGGTAAGCTGGCCTTTGTTAAAATTAATAACTTTTCTGCAAAAGTCACTGTCAAGAGAATGAGAAGACAAGCCACAAACTGGGAGAAAATATTTGCAAAAGATGTATCTGATAAATGTCTGTTATCCAACATATGAACAGAACTCTTAAAATTCAACAATAAGAACATGAAGAACTCAATTTAAAAAATAAAGGCAGGCAACCCAAATACACATCTTACCGAAGAAGACATACACATAGCCAAAAAAGCATATGGAAGATGCTCAGCATCATGTCATTAGGGAATTTAAAATAAAATGAGATACTATTACACACCTGTTAGAATGGCCAAAATCCAAAATACCGAGCATACTAAATGCTGATCAGAATGTGGAGCAACAGAAACACTCATCCACTGCTACTGTAAATGCAAAATGGCACAGCCACTTTGGAGGACACTTTGGCAGTTTCCTAAAAACTAAACTTATACTTACCATATAAGTCAGCAAACACAATCCTTAGTATTTACTCAAATGAACTGAAAACTATGTTCACACAAAACCCTCACATGTATAGTAGCTTTATTCATCTGGAGAATGGAATAGTATTCAGAGATAGAAATAAATGAGCTACTACACCTTGAAAAGACATGGAAGAAAACTAAATGCATATTGCTAAGTGAAAGAAGCCAATCTGAAAAAGATACATACTGTATGATCCCAACTATACGACATTCTGGAAAGAGCAAAACTATGAAGATAATTAAAACATCACTGGTTGTCAGTGTTAGAGAAGAGGAAGAGCTGAACAGGCAGAGCACAGCAGATTTTTAGGGCAGTGAAACTACTCGGTATGATACTATGGATACATGCCATTATTCATTTGTCCAAACCCCTAGCATGTACAAAACCAAGAAGAAAGTCTAACGTATATAATGCCGGCTTTGAGTGATAATGATGTGGCAATACTGGGTGTCAATTGTAACAATGTACTACTCCAGCAGGAGACGCTGGTAGTGGGGAAGGCTGTACTTGTGTGGGCAGGGGTATATGGGCACTCTCTCTACACTTTCTGCTCAATTTCGCTTTGAACCTAAACTACTCTTTAAAAAAATATAAACTTAAAAAATAATAAAATTTCCTGGGCCCCACACCAGACCTACTGAATCAGACAGAATCTTGGAGAGGGGTTATAGTGCAAGGAACATGAATTTTAGCAAATTTGCTTGAAGATAAGACTACCAATAATGTAGGGAGTGATGAGAAAGGGAAAGGGGAGAGAAAATGGGAAAGACTGAGGACAGAAATTAACACTGGCCAGTATTCCTGTTGGGTCCCCACCTCAGAGAGTCAGATTCAGTAGAGCTCAAGCAGGGCCCAGAAACACGTGTTTAAAACTCCTTAGGTGATCCCAATAGAGGGAGGGGCATCCGTACATCCATGGAGGGAACTTCATGGAAGAGAGGTTTTTAAAACTAGGAAATTGAAGCTGAAAGGCAGGTTAAAATGGCACACAATATTCCTGATGTAGAAATGAGTCTGTATTAATGTCAAAAAAAAAAAGAGGATACAGTCAGAGAAAATGGAGGGAGGAGGTGAGGAACGGATTCTTCCTCCCAGGTGTAATAATTATTTCTGCAGGAAGGCAACCATGCAATGTATCTCATGAAGTCATGTAGGTGCACATTCTTCACTGTGATTTCACCAAAACAAGGCAGATGACAGGGTATCTTCAGGGATTAAGCCTTGAAAAGTAGACTATGTAGTAGAGCTCTACCGTGCCCATTAGCAGAGTTCTGGTTTTTAAATGCCACAATATAAAGCATTTATCATGAACCAGCAAAAACAACTGGCAGGTTTGGGAATAAAAATCAATTCACACAATAGGTTAAGAAAAAAATTGATTTTCTAAGATGACATTCAAATTCTATCAAGTCAGTGAGTGTGCCCATGAACTGAGCACCTTAACTGGTCATTTATTACTCAGAACAGGACACTCTGGGAGTGAAAGAGGCTTTTAATAAATACACCAGGAAAACCGGGATAGACCAAGACCATCCCAGGCAAACCAGAATGGGTATCCCCTGATGGTCTACTTCTCTGGGTAGTAACAAACCAAACCATAGTCACAGATAGTAGTCATCCTTACTCTGAGGGGGTGTGTTCCAAGACCCCCAGTGGATGCCTGAACCTGCAGAGAGCACCGAACCCTGTATATACAGATACATGTTTTTCCCATACATACCTTTTCACTGAAAGAAAGCACTTTATAGCTTTTTTTTTTTTTTTTTTTTTGGATACATCAAATTTCCAGCATCATCACGCTTGCATTTGGGGCCCTTATTATGCAAAGTAAGGGGTACTTGAACACAAGCACAGCAGCACTGCCACGGCCCACCGAGACGGCTGCGAAGGGACTGATGGACAGGCAGCGTGTGCTGCGTGCACACACTGGGCAAAGCAGTGATTCACAGCCCAGGCGGGATGGAGTAGGAAAGCAAGTACTTTATCACGCTACTCAGAAAGGCAGATGACTTAAAACTTATCGTTTATTTCTAGAATATTCCACTTAATATTGTCAGACCACAGTGAACTGCAAGTAAATGAAGCTGTAGAAAGAGAAACCGTGGATAAGGAGAAACGACTAATACACTAACTACAGTGTTCCAAAGAGGAATTGACCATAATTATAAAGTGAGAAACCACAGATGATATTAATTCAAGTTCATTTCTCTCTCCACCTATATGTCCTTGGTGTGGAACATTAAATAGCACTTTTATAATTACATAGCACAGCAGTAATTAATATTGATCTTGGAACTTGGTAAAGGTCAACATTCATTTGTAGCCCACACTGGATGCAATCGAACCTTCCCTCCGGAGTTCACGCAGTGGGCATTGTTCACCGGCTCCATGACCATGAACAACCTCGACCACAGGCTCAAACTCAGACAAGCTGTCAGAAGAAACTTTTATTTTTTTATTGTTTTAAGATACGGTACACTTCTGTATGGACTTTTAATCTTTGGTGACATAGTATCTTGATTGTGAAAAGATGAGTCTTTTCATTGGATTTCTAATCTTAAAGGGTTTGGTTTTTCTTTTCTCTTTCAACAAGTACTTGTTGGGGGTTCTCTGGTATGCCACGCTGTGTTGTAAGTGGTAGATAAAGCAGAGGACAGATCAACGACTGTCAATCCAGTGACAGATGCTGGCATCTGTAATCGCTGAGACTAGTGGTTCACAAAACTGACTGCACATTAGAATTGCTTGGGGAGGCTTTAAAAAAAGAATCCTCTGCCTTGCCACATAAAAACATGTACACATCAATGCTCACAGCAGAATTATTCATAACAGCCAAAAATACAAACTACCCAAATGTGCATACGCTGATGAATGGATAAAAAAATGTGGCATATACGTAAAACGGAATCATTTTCAGTAATAAAAAAAGATGAAGTGCTGTTACATGCTGCAACATGACAACTCTTGGAAAGAAAATGCTAAATGAAAGAAGCCAGATACAAAGAGCACGTATTACATGATTCCATTCACAGGAAATGCCCAGTAGAGACAGATCTATACAGACAGAAAGCAGATGAGTGGCAGTCTAGAACTGGAGATTTAGGGAGGAATGGAGAGTGACTGTTAATGTTCTAAAATTGACTATAATCATGCAAATCAAAACCATAATGAGATGTCACCTCACACCTGTTAGGCTATTATGGAAAACATAAGTGATAACAATGTGGCAAAGATGTGGAGAAAAGGGTTGGTGGGAATGTAAATTGATACCTCCTCTATGAAAAACAGTGTGGAGATTCCTCAGAAAATTAAAAATGGAACTACCATGCGATCCAGCAATCCCACTCTGGGTTTATCTCCAAGGAAATAAGACCGGTATCCTGAAAATGCTGTACGTAACTTCAGAACTGTGGCCCTAAATCTGGTGTCTTTCCTGCAGTCTCCGCGGCACCTGTGCCATCGCCATGGCTGGGACTCTGCCACAACCTTCCCTTCCACAACTCGGGAGGCGGCTGGAAATGAGCCTCACTCAGGAGCACAGTTACCGAGCTGGTCTTCTCCCGATCTTGGAGCAGGCCTGACCTCCCGAAAACTGGCTGGCTGGCTAATACCTGCTTCCCATTGGAGAGTTTAACTTACAAGGTTCTACACTGTACTTGCCAGACACCATGTACTGCCACTGCCCAGAGACCATGCTCCTGGCACCCTCACCTGCATGAATGTCGACGCTGGCCTGGGCAAGCCAGACCTGTCCCAGCATGTCCACTGGGACATTAGCAGTGACTGCTGCTCCCTGTGGCTCCCACAGGTATGGGCATGACACTCTCGGATTCACCCCTTTTCCTGCTGGCCTGCCAGGAAGGTTATCTTTGAAATCTTGTTAGAAAGAATATAAAAACATTGTCAGTCATATAGAGTATTGAAACATTATTTAACAAGTATTGCCCTTTTTTAAAATTTAAAAAGTCAATTCCAACTAATTCTACTTTCAAACATCTTTGAGAATTTCACTGTAAGTTCCTACTTCTGGAGGGATGGTAGAATCACTCCAACTACATCACACTCCAAGTCCAAAAAGGGGAGAATCAGAGGCTCAAGTGTGAGTGATTCGAAAGTGTAACAACCAACTACTCTCCATCCACTTGGGGAGCCTGTAGTGACTCCCATGTTGAGGGGTCGCTGTTAGGGCCACTACAGGAAATAATCTAAAGAAGAAATGAGAGATATGCCCATCAAACATGTGGGAGACATTTAACTGAGCAGCAATAATAAATCTGCTGGGAAAAACCGTGGGAAACAGGATGGAGAACTTTCATCCCAGATCATATACTTGGAAACAAAAGTACATGGAGAGGAGAAACCAGTTTGGTAAGTGCTGTAAAAATCTCAAGGACACAGCTGAGCAGGTGCCACGCTAACCATGCAGGGCGGGAGCGCGGTCATCAATGCATAAAGCTGCAAGTTCAATACCAGAGACCATACATTTGCATACTGGTTAGTAGGAAGGTCTGAAACTGATGGATAAGCTCAGTTCCACATACTCTGAAGGAGCAGTAATCTTGGTTCCATAATTAAACCCTAAAAGTAGTAACTGCCAGAAAGCTGGAAACCCCAAAATTCAACCAAAAAATAATCTCTAACAAGTATTCATTAAATGTTTATTATTTGAATGACAAATTATTTCATCCAATAATCTTTAAATTGCTTAAAAATGACAATATTCAACATTTCAAATTTCATGTGATCTTATTCCTTCTGTGCACTAGTTTCTAAAAGCTTGATAACTCTAGTCCTTATCAAAAATTCTGATGCTCAGAGTGAATAAAGTGGTGGCATTATAAAATTATTTTAGTTCAAGTGAAAAGGGAAATTCTCGTCAGACATTTCACCCAGTGGCAAATTATCTAAACTGAAATAAATGCAAATATAAATTAGAATTTTACATCACTCTCTAAAAACTCAAGAACTATAGGCTTTCCTGAGGTTTTGATTTTATGTGGAGCTTATCATCCCTGAAGTTTTCTAATTACATAGCACAAGTCTTCATGTTCCAAAGTGTTTATATTTTAAGTCAGGACGAAACAGCCTCTCCACACAAAAGCTCAGTTTCTGACAGGAAAACCCAGGGCCGTGTTTTATGCTCACACAAAGATGGCCGTTACAGGAGAGCTGTTTGTACAGTTGGTGTTCTTCATTCTCTCATTTTTGTTCAAAACGTATTCTTCATTTTAGTCAGGAAGAGAAGTCTGTAATTTCTTCCATTTCAAACTCGTCTGTCCATTTCTGCAGGTCTTTTGCATCATTTATCATCCATAATTTTGTAAAACACTTTAGCCTTTTCCTGGAGAGAAAATAAAATACTATTTATTTTATATACGAAATTGTTGGGGAACAGTACATCTCACTGAAAGCTGTGAAAAGTCTATGACATCAGAACCCCCTGCGGGGCCCTGTGAGCAGCACACCATGTTGCACTGGCTGGCTGGGGAAGGGGTTTTCAGGACCACTGCTGTAACGAGGGACTGCGGTCATCAACCAGCACTGCTGCCTCCAGGAGGGGAGAGCCCAGCTTCCTCCCTTTTCTGACCCAGTCAGGGCTGTGTATGCTCACAGGATAAAAAGTAAAACTGATTTAATAAAATAAAGCTAGCTGATGAAAGAGTGAAATGCCAACATAAGACAGATCTGCTTCTCTCTGCAGAAAGCGACCCAGTTATGTGTTCAGGGTCTGAAGCCGGAGCAGCCGAGCTCCCATTACTGCCCCACCACCACCTGCCTACGTGGCCCTGCTTTCTTGGTCAGCTTCCTGCCTTGGCTTGGCCTCATCTCCCCCAGCTCTACCGTGGGGACTATGATAGCACCTACCTCACAAGGTTGTTACGTGGATTAACTGAGTTCATGTACACAGGGCAATAGGAACAATAACTGGGTTAGTAAGTACTGCCCAGACCTGTTTCTGTGCACAGTAAGCATTCAGTAAATATTAGCTGTTGTAACAAACCCACACCAATGCACGAGACGGTTTGCATTCTTTGATCTAGCCAATGGAATTGATGAGGTAAGGACTTTTGAATATAGGGTCCTGACAAATTGTCTGATTCCATCCCAATGCAACCTCTTCTTACAATTCTCTGTCTTTTGAAGACAACTTTCTATATTTCAGAATGCCACACAGTAGTTGGAAGGGCTAAAATATTTATAAATTATCTGTGAATTTTATTGCTCTTGCTTTTTAGGCTATATGGTAGCAACACCTTGCAATATACCTTTTGTAGTGAAATTTATTCTAGTTTCTTTAGGGAAAAAGAAAAATCACAGCAAGCCAACAAAAGAGGAGTTAAAAATGTCTTTGGACTTGGCAAAGAACTAGGGCTAAGTTTATCTTTAAATTCTCAGAGATGATTACTTTTCTCTCTGGATGAATTTTATATTAATCCACTTTGTAACAAATGATTAGAAATAGGATATAACTGAGTACATCATTTGCTTTAATTTGGCAGTGCAGAAATGATCCAGAAGATACTGTTAACGGAGAAAGCTACAGGTCATTCGTACTCAAGCACTTTGGAGCTGGTCAACCACCATTTCCCATGGCACAGTGCGAGTGCAAGGCTGGACCATGAGGGGAAGGAAGAAGAAAAAAGAAGTTGGTCCCACACTGTACTTCAGTATACAAGTTGGCAATTGTTTCTTTAATACCAAGTATCAATATTGAAATTTGGCCATGATTCCCATAACAAAAAAATATGATTATAATATAGTAGCCAGGCCAGATTTGCTATGTGGCCCACCACCTGTCTACTCATGGTCATCATTACTGACCAAAGAAATAATGTCCTGCCCCCACCCCCGGGAAAATCACAATCTCCCTCTAGGTAGAGCAGGAGTCAGGCAGAAGGAAGATGAGAAGCTTATATTGTTTGATAATAGTCTTATATTAGGCAACAAAAGGCTGTAATTTATTATTTATTAATGCAATATTTTCCTAGGAATATCTTCCTTCCAAAGTACATCTCAGGTTTATATTAAGATTAGCTTATATACTAACTACATACAGGTTAGATATCAAGGGTAAAGGGTGGAGCACATTCACATAAGTATTCTAGGGGACAGATAGAAGTCAAGTTTAGAATAAAATATTTGTCAAAAACAAATCCACTGGGACTGGACTTCCGGTCAAGATGGAGGGATAGGTAAACACACCTTGCCTCCTCATACAACTACAGCAAAAATTACAACTAGACTTCAAAACAAGTAACACCCAGAATCCTCATAAAATCAAGCTGTATGGAAGTCTGACAACCAAGGAAATGAAGAAGCCACATTCATCCAGCCAGGCAGGAGGGGCAGAGATGCAAAGAGAAGCAGAGAGGCACAGAAATATGAAACAGGCAGTCCCACATCCACATGTGGTGGATAAATATTGGAAGGGGTACCTCGGGAGCAAGGGATTCCAGCTCCAGACCAGACCTCCCAGCGCAGGGTTCCAGTACCAGGAAGATAAGTGCCCATAACCTCTGGCTATAAAAATGAGTGGTAGTTGGGGCAGCAGAAGAAACTGCAGGACTCTCAGGAGTCACCTCTTAAAGGGCCCACCCACAACAGACTCAGGATTCACACAGACCCACCCCCTCTGAGATTTAGCACCAGGGAAACAGCTGGAAGGGTACCAGTGGCATATGGGGAGAAATCAAAGTGACTGGCAACAGGGCGAGTGCCAGGAGTCAGCTTCTTCCCCAGCAAACATAGGCTAGGCAGCGGCATTGTCCCCTCTCTGAGCCCTCACCCACACAGAGCCACGGAGTGGTGACATGGGTTGCCCTGCACTGGCAACCCATGTTGGCCTTACCTAAGGCCCCACCCCGTGCAACTTATAGGTGTGCTTTTCTACAACAGGCCACTCTACTAAGACATGGAGGCAGCAGCTCTACTTAATACACAGAAACAAACACAGGGAGGCTGCCAAATTGAGTAGAACAAGAAATATGGCCCAAATGAAAGAACGGAACAAAACTTCAGAAAAACAACTAAACAAGATAGAAATAAGCAATCTATCAGATGCAGAGTTCAAAACGCTGGTTATCAGAATGCTCAAGGAACTCACTGGCTACTCCAACAGCATAAGAAAGACCCCGGCAGAAATAAGGTCACATTAAGTGAAATAAATAAAAATCTACAGGGAACCAACAGTGGAAGGGATATGAAGGTGTGAATCAAATCAACCATTGGGAACACAAAGAAAGAAAATTCAATCAACAGCAAAAACAAAAAAAGAATTTAAAAAAAACGAGGACTAGAAGTCTAAGGGGCTCTCTAGAGCATCTTCAAACATACCAAAATCTGAATTATCAGGGTGTTAGAAGGAGAAGAGAGAACAAGAAATCAAAACTTAGTTGAAAAAAATAATGAAAGAAAACTTCCCTAATTTGGTGAAGGAAATAGACATACAAGTCCAAGAAGCACAGAGAGTCCCACACAAGATGGACTCAAAGAGGAACACACCAATACACTTCATAAGTAAAGTGCCAAAGGTTAAAGATAAAGAGAGAATCTTAAAAGTGTCAAGAGAAAAGCAGATGGTTACCTACAAAGGAGCTTCCATAAGACTGTCAGCTGATTTCTTAAAAGAAACTTTGCAGGCAAGAAGGGGCTGGAAAGAAGTATTCCAAGTGATGAAAGGCAAACACCTACGACCAAGATTACTCTATCCAGCAAAGCTGTCATTTAGAATGGAAGTGCAGATAAAGTGCTTCCCAGACAAGGTAAAGCTAAAGGAGTACACCATCACCAAGCCATTATTATATGAAATGTTAAAGGGAATTATATAAGAAAAAGATAAAAACTATGAACATTAAAATGGCAATAAATTCACAACTATCAACAACTGAATCAGAAAAACAAACTAAGCAAACAAGCAGAACAGGAACAGAATCATAGATATGGAGATCATTTAGAGTGTTACGAGCTGGGAGGGGAAAGGGGGAGACCGGGGGAAAGTGCAGGAATTAAGAAGCATAATTAGTAGGTACAGAATAGACAGGGGATGCTAAGAAGAGTGTAGGAAATGAAGTAGCCAGAGAACTTACACGTATGACCCATAGACATGAACTAAAGAGGGGGTGGAATGCTAGAGAGAATGGAGATTCTGGGTGGAGGAGGGCAAGGGGGAAAAACTGGGACAACTGTAATAGTATAACAATAAAACATTTATTTAAAATATCCACAAAACTACATGTAGACACTGACTATAATTACCTCATTAATTAATACTATTATTTTCATTCACATCCTGACAGAATGCTCAATTTCTGAATGCAACCATTATATATCTCAATGCAATAAATGAAAAAAAAAAAGAGGTACTTCAAAGGTTTTATATATTTAGGTTTCTTTTAGTAATTTTTTGTACAAATGAATATTTTACGCAACTAATGTGTTGGCACACATTAAGGAGTTAACATAATTCTTTAGAAAAAAATGACAGAAAAAATAATTTAGCAACTTAATAGACAGAGATCTGACTAGGGAAGCAGGCTGAATTCACATAAGCTTTGGGAGAGCTGTTTTCATTTCACTGTAATTAAACACTTCAGAACATCTGAAGAGGTGCTTAAAGGACAATCCCCTTCCTTGGACAACTTGGAAGGTTTCATTATAAATAGGAAAATGCAATACCATCATTCTGACCTTTTCATATTTACTAATCCTTCCAGCTCTTTTGACTTGCTAGCTGCTTTCTTTAAAATCTCTCCAGGAACATCTGCTAGTTTAGCCACATTTAGTCCGTAACTCCTTGCTGCAATTCCTCTGGTTATATGATAAAGAAAAGTGACAAACTCAGGGGCTTCTTTGCCTATAAAAAATTAAAAACAAAAAAGGAGATGAAGAAAACCATGCCTGAAAGTTGAAAGATTAAAGGATAAAATAAGACATATAAGTTTTTGTAACTTTAATAAAATTTACAATTCGAAAAAAGAAATCCATTGTTCCTTATCACCTGTTAGCTCCTTTGATCAATTTTACATATCCAGAAAAAGGAAAGTACTGTTTGAAAATGCTTTTGCATTGAGGACCTTATGGCTTACTTCGAATAGTTTTTAAAAATTATTCATAGCAAGCTAAGAAACACTTAAGTTTTATGCTGCTCACTGCAAGATTTGAAGTGAATATCTACATCAAAAGAGAGGGATCTGATACACACTACACTACAATTACCCTTTACAAACAGATTTTTAAATAGTGTTACTCCAGTCAGAGAATGGGTTCACACAGTCTTATATGTATGCACTCTGTAAAGTAATATATATAAAAGCTATTTCTAAAAGTGCTAGAAACAAAACAACAAAAACAGATAAAAAATGTTACATGTTGCATGGTTTAAATAAGATGGAGAAATTTGAGTTTATTAAATATCCTAGTACCCAAGAGCAACATATACAGAAGTGGATGCCATTCAGTACCACTGAGATCCCACTTACGACTGACAGGTTTATTGCCCCACCTGCCAGAAAGGTTGTTAGCCTGCCCCCTGAGCTACCTGCCCTCTTTAGGAATTGCCGAAGCTGAAAGAGAGCTGCCTCACCCAAGAGTGCAGTTGACTGTCTGGAGCAGCCTGCACCCAGTGGCTGGCAGCCACGCAGGTGGGGAGGTAGCCTCTGAGATGGCCACCAAAGATCCCCGCCTACTGTGTTCATGCCCTGTCAGTTCCTCTCCTTGAGTGCAGGCTGGACCTAGTGACTTGCTTCCTGTGATAGAATATAGCAAAATGGTGGGATGTCACTTCTGATATTAGATTACAGGACAGTGGCCCCTGCCTTGGGCACTCTTGATTGCTGCTTGCTCCAAGGGAAGTCAGTTGACATGCGGGCTGCTCTTTGGAGAGGCACATATGGAAAGAAACTGGTGTCTCCTGGCAACAGTCGGCGAGGGCCTGGAGGCCTGCCAACAGCCCTGTGAGTGGGCTGGGAAGCAGACACTCTGAGGCCTGCCCACAGTGCCGTGAGTGGGCTGGGAAGTGGATTTCACTAGTCAGGCCTCTGCCCCCGACAACACCTTGCTTGTAGCCTTAGGAGAGAAGGTGGGTGCTGGAAGTAGGAGGTAGAGATGTCAGCTCAGCTGTCCACGGATTCCTGACCCATAGAAATTAGGAGAAATAGTGTTTGCTATTTTCAACTATTGTGTTTGGGGGTAATTTGTTATGTTACAATAGGTAACTAATAAAGGGTATAAGGCCTGACTCCCTCACCCCACGCTGAGATAACTCTGAAGGACCAGACCAGCCTCAGAGCTTTCCGTGGGGCTGGCTGGGGCCTTATGGCTGCATCACAGCCCAGTCCTGCCCAGCCCTGCCCTCAGCGCTGACTGTGCTGCACTCCCCAGTACGCTGCAGCACGCAAATCTCAGGTTGGGCTCCCTGGGGAACCAGTCTACCTCACATGAATTACAGACTTTAAATGAATGAGGATATAATGAAACACAATAATACAAACACAATGCTGCATAGTTTAATCTTTGATCATTCTAAAGTACCTTGGGGTTATGCAGCTTTTATTATAAAATTCAATTTAATTGCAGTGTGTTGCAAAAATGTCCAAGATGAACAAGATTTATAATGATTTCTGATACCCTAGTATACTTACTGTAAGTTTATCAAGAGACTTTTCTCATACATTTTTTCATTTGATAAATGTGTACGCATTGTTCTTTTACCAGCTAACAACTAAAACATCAGAGTGAACACAACCGAAAAACAGAATAATGGAATTTTCCTTAACCTCCTCTAAGAATTCGGCAACAGGCACATAACGCCTTTTGAAGGGCGGGCGCAGGGAAGCGGGAGGTGAAAGAATGGGGGTGCTCTGGGAATACACAGACCAGGACTTATATTACAAAGCACTAAGAATACCTTTTGCCTCCAAATAAAACTTAAGGAACACAAAGAACAGGTGAAGAAATGGGTGGGAACCGACAAGGAAAAGATGGAGAAACCAGTGCCTGCTAATCTGGGTAACATTTTGGTACGTGAAATGCCCACAAAACAAAAAGTGAACAGCAGCAGGCAATCAAAACAGCAAACTCTTCTCATCTTTAAGACAAATAATTTCTTTATCACTTCAACGGGGTTAGTCCTAACTGATCTCCCTCATGCTTGCCTTCCTAAAAAAAAAGATTCATTCATCTGTCTGTCTGCGTGTCTGTTTATAATCCATCCATCCATCCATCCATCCCTTGAAAGCCTACTAAATGCCACAAACCCCTTTTACTTAAGCACTTTTCTTTTTTATTTTACTTAATATATAATATGTAGATATATAGATATAAAATGCTTTTTACATTTAATGTAGCTATCAAATAGAGCTAAACTATATAAAATAATATATTGTTCTAAATAATTTATTAATATACCTTAGTATTAATTATGGTAGTTTTCACACCAACAAAGTAAATAAAGTGACCACTCTTCCATAATCACTTGGGGGAACTCTGTTTATAATTATGTTCTACCTCGACTGTCTCTTGCCCCTGTCCTTCACCTCTCTTTGATGGGGGCGGGGGGAGACAGGGAGGAGGGAGAGTCTATGTGCAGCAGAAATGTGGAAGCAGAGAGAACAAGGTGGAGCAGATGGTAAAAGCAACCGATTTCTTTACAGCCTCACAATAAAAATTCCTGGTAAGAACTTTACTTATAAGCTATGGCCATTTCTTAAATGGGTATTATTGAAAAGCCTATTTGATACTGCTTAGAGTAAGTAAAAGTAGTAATTCACATTTCTGCTTGTTAGAGGGAAACAGCAAAATCTGTTTTAAAGCCAAACTTCTACAGTCAGTTACTAAAGAGATGGGTCCTGATCAAACAGACTCTGAAATCACTCTTAAGGACTAGTTCCTTAAATTGTGAGGTTAGGTGACTTGTCCAACATTTTATAGACTGGAATAGCCAGAAACACAGGTTTCTTGCAGGTCCACTGCTTTATCTACCAGATCATGGGAAATGGGTAAATGCATATCTTGGAGGCCAGCCAAAGGGGTATTTGGAGCATTTCACTGGTGAGCTATGTAACGGCCTCTAATTTAGACAGAAAAGGAGTTAGGTTAGAGGTAAGAGATGAAGCACAGACACAGCCAGGAATAATATAGGAAGTGAGCAGACAATGGAGTAATGCTTCAAATTACTTGAGTGAAAATGGTTTTCAACCTGAAGTTCTAGCCCTTGCTAAATTATAAATCAAGCATGAAGGCATAATGGAGACATGCTGTTCAGGCAAAATCTCAAAAATTTTACCTCCTTTGGTTGATATTACTAGCACCTATTCCACCCATAAAGAAAACCCAGGCTTACAAAGGAGTTAACTCCCTGACCATTTAACCCAGGAAACAGTGCTCTCATATCCAGCTCCAAAAGCTGATTCTGAGTGCATGTAGGCAGACCAAAGCCACCCCTGCCATTCTCACTTCCAAGAACTGGTTTAAGAATGAGCATGTGATTCAATTCTGAAAATGAGATGGGACAATGATGAGACGCCAGTGAGCCTCTGAGGAAAGTCCCCTTGCTCCTAAGACGGAGTCACAAGAAACACCGATCCCTTCTCTTCCTTCGGACACTGTCAAGCCTGGATGTAATACAGAACGGGCTCCAGCCTTCTTGCCACTAGCGTGATGATGAAGCCAGCAGGGCAGGAAGTCAGAGCCCGGAGAACTGCACAGAAGAGAGCTGTAAGGGGAGATTAGATGCATCCTTACTGTTTGAGCCAGAGTGACTTCAAGTGTTTGTCACTTGCAATCAAACGCACAGTGGAGAGGGTAAGAGGATTCCTAGGCTGGTGGTAGTGGCAGGTCTCAGGACAGCAGTTGGGCAGCCTGGGGAGTAACCAGGTCAGGTAAGGAGAACAAGGGACTCCAGGAAAAATGACCCCAGAGGGAAAAAGTGGAACCAGTAGATCCAATCATGTGGAAAAGTATCTAGAAGTGTTTTATAAAGCTATCGGAGGATAGAGGGAGATTCAACCACAGATGCAAATAAAACAATGAAATGAAAAAATACAAACAAGGCAATTATTACCTTCAAGAAAACAGAAAGAGTTGTATAAGAAAGAAAACATACCGGTTCATGAGTGAGCAATACTTACTGGCAATGATAGTGAAAACAATGAATATAAATAAAACAAAAGAAAAGTGAAACAACTATACCGGGATGACAGAGGAAGGGAAAGCTGAAGACCTCCATGCAACACAATGAGAAGCCAATCAGTATTAAGCCAACTTGATGAACCAGGAGAGAAGAAACTAGAAGAAATGGAGGAAAGAGTTGAAAGCAGTTGCTTTCAGACTGGGATGGGGAGAAGGCATGGAGTGTAGGGGTGGAAGCAGGGGACTGCTCACTGGTAGCTTGAGCCTTTAAGCATCATTTAATTTTTAAAATTAGTAAAAAAACAAACAAACAAACAAACAAAAACCAATGCCACAACACAAGATGCGAGGCTCTGGGTTAGTAGTCAGTTTGCATCGAATGCTTATCACTGACCCTTCCCTATTGGGGAACTCCGTTTTCTTTATCCCACTAGGCTGCAGCTTATACGCTCCTCCTGTCACTTTGGATGCAGATTAGTAGATATGAGACTGTTTCCATGAGATAATTTATGATGTATCTTTCAAGACTGCATGGTAGTGAAAGGCAAGAATTGCCTAACATTATTTTAGGTCCAATGCTTTGTCTTATTTGGGTTAGTTACCTGATTTCTTTTTCAGGTCCATCCTTACAGCTCTTCCAAAATAAAATTTGGACTCTGGAGTGTCTTGGGTAATAGATTTTCCATAATCGCACATCAACTGTGTAAACTATCACTGGCCAACAGGCTGGTGGCTTTAAAAAACTACTACCACAGGAAAAAAAAATTATGCTAAAATCTACTACATTACATACAGCACTTGATTTGTTTCTATTGGCTAAGAATGTTCTTTCTCATGAAATGTCTCATTTCTGTGACACTAACAGTAAGAGGAAAGGCTAGGGAAAATGCTGCAGACCCCGCATGGCGGTTCTAGCAGAGCAGAAGAGAGCCTTCCAGCAGCGGACATGGATTCTAGGCTCAGTTCAGCCCCCATCCAGAGGGCCGACGTGGCAAGCTATGTACTTCAGCTGTCTGACATACAGTTTCCTTGTCAAATTAACATGAAACATGTCCAGCAGAGAACATGGTGCTTAGTAAGCAATTAACATTGAATAATGTTTTGGGGAAAATAACAGACATTTTAGAAGGTGACTAATTATACTCTGCACTTGACTGTTAGGGCATCTTTCCTGAGATCAATCTAAAAGGAAAACCTCAATGTCCCCCTCAACCCCACCCTCTTCTTATAAAAAATGAGATAAGGAATACCAGGGAAAAACTCAGAGATGGCAAGGAAAAATGTGAATTCTATTTGATCCAAAGCTTAGGGAAAACTAACGTGGACAAGTGTCAATTACAATCAACATTCACAGCTTTTATTATTAACAAGCAACAAGTTCATGTTCCTATGAAATGTAAGTTATCAAACATGAATACCAATAACACTCTAGTTGCACCTATAACAGGGGTGCTCCATACCTGGGTCTTGTTGGCTTTCATCCTCGCTGACCAAGAATCCCATGTGGTAATTCCCCACCTGCTGTGGGTACTTTTTCTCTAATTCACACACTGGCGGGTAATGGGTGACAAACAGGGTTAAGGATTTCACCTGAAGTAGTAAGACACAGAATAAGTGTTATTTTCAAATTTTATTTAATTGAAACTTTTCCCCAATTTTCTATTTTGAAGAATTTTAAATCTTCATTAAAGTTGCAAGTAAAGTAAAATGAACACCCACAGGCTCTTTATCTAGACAACCATTAATGTTTTGCCGTATTTCCCTTTCCTTCCTCCCTCCCCACTCTCCTCTCTCTCTCCCCCTCTCTCTCTTAATCCCCTAAACCATTTGAACATCATGACACTGCATCCCTACCTTCTAAGAACAAACAAATTCTCCTACATAATCAGAATAAAATTATTACACTCAAGAAATTTAACATCAATATATTGCTATTATATCCAACATATAGCCTATTAGTTTCCCTAAACTGTTCCATTAGCGTTCTTTATAAATGTTCCTTTTTTAATCAAGGGTCATGCAGTGCACTTAGTCATGTCTCTTTAATTTCCTTTAATCTAGAAGAGTTCCCCAGCCTCTTTTTTATCTCTTATGACATGAACATTTTTGAAGTATCCAAGACCTGTTTCACATAATGTCCCTCAATTTAGATTTGACTGATGGTTTCCTCCCAATTAGATTCAGATTACATCTTATTGCCACGAGTATCACATACCTACATAGGCGATGTACCCTTTTCAGTACACCACACTGGGCAGCACACATCAATCTGACCCATTACTGGGGGTGCTAAATGTGAATTTGATTTAAGCAAAGACCAAATCCCTCCATTGTCCTGACACCTTTCTCCTTTGAAACTAATAAATATCTTGTGTGATACTGTACTTTGAATCTCCAAGAATCTTTCATTCAATGGTTTTACCACCTAATGATTATCAGTGCCTGAGTCGGTTATTATTATGGTGGTTAGTAAATTATTAGTTGGTATTCTATAGTGTTTTCCCTTCTCCCCACCTTACCTCCACCATTTTTATTTTTATTTTTATTTTTATTTTGTTGGCATCAATATGGATTCAATTGGATTCTTTAATAAGCATTATTTTAAAGTACACATTATATATCATAGAAATCCCTATCTTGAGGGAAGTTAACACCAAATCATGGTCTAAAAGTTAGTAGAAGAGAGGATCATTAAATTGAAGAACTCCAGTTTTGGTTCATCTGGCATTCACTTTATGAAAAGTCAGAACGTGGGTCTTTTCTCTTACAACAATTACAAATAAAGCTACTAAGGCAGGGTTTCCTTGACAAGCTGCTCCTCAGGTCTTCCCCGAAGGGTCTCCCCAAGGTGCCCTCCCCTGAGCTGACAGGCATGTCCAGCCAGAAGACCTGACTGAGGGCTCGCGCTGCAGTGCTGCTCCCCTCACGGCCATGTGAACTCGCAGCAGCAATACCTAGGCTCCCCCACTACTCCTCTCTGATCTCTTCCTCCGTCTTAGCAATCAAAACTCACCATGAAAATAAGTATTTTCATGTGTAAAAAGACTCTTTTAGACTCTTTTAGAGACTCTTGTTCTAGAAGAATGTTCTTTAATGACTTCCCTCTAAGATAAATTGTATCTAAAAATAACACTTTCTTTATTAATATTTAAAATATCCAAAACCTGCTACAGAAGTAATGAAAATTGAAGTGACAAATTCAGCTGTCATAATTTATTCTTGAAGGTTCTTAAATGAATCTTTGAAATATTACCAAATTGGAGAGGTACAGATTTTGGGGTCCATGTTAAAGGGACTTATTTAAGAAAAAGAAGATGATCAAGACTATGAACAATAAATGGCAATAAGTACATAACTATCAACAATTGTGTCTAAGAAACAATCTAAGAAACAAACTAAGCAGACAAGCAAAACAGAGACAGATTCATGGATACAAGTGTTTTGATGGTTGCCAGATGGGAGGGGGTATGAGTACAAACGGGTAGTCAGAGAATAGCCCTGGGGATGTAAAGTACAGTATGGGAAATGGAGTAGCCAGGGAACTTACATGCATGACCCATGAGCATGAACAAATATGTGGGGGATGCCCAAGGATGTGGGGGGTGCTGGGTGGAGGGGGGCAAACGAAGAAAAACTGGGACAACTATAATAGCATAATCAATAAAATATAATTTAAAAAAAGAAAATGAGGGAAAGATACAGACAAAAGAGTAAGAAAGTGGGGAACAAGAGAGAAAAAGAAAAACCGAAGAGGAGGTAAGGCTAAGGGGCAGGTGACAAAGAAAGCGAGAGACCCAAATGAACGAAGACAGAAAGAATAAATAAAAGGTTAGAGTTTGACAGAGAAGACAGGGACTGAGAGTTTGATACTATCAAAATTTCACACTGAGATGGCTTAGAAATACACTTTGAAAGCAGATATGCAGTGTGTGGGGGGGGGGGCTGTTCCTAAAACACAGAAAGACACAAAGAGATGAGATCATAAGACCTTATATCAAGATCTTTTAGGATACTGTTGCAAAAAGTACGTATGTCACAGGGTAAAAATGGCACTATCTTCTGTTTGTTCTTTCCTCAAGGATTGGTTTGCAGGTGGGTGGTCCCTGCTCTCGATATAGAGCTGGCCGAGAACATATAACAAGATACAGTTCTGGGTGAAAACACTGCCAGGGAATTTACATCAGAGAATTACAAACATTATTGAGGGCCATTCTCTCTGAGCTCAATGTATACCATCCGAGTAATCAACTGCAGTAGTAGGGTCAGTTGTAACAATTAAAAATACTTTAGAATATTTAGAAACTGAAGTCAGGAAAACCATTTGCATAGTATGTACCATTCCTGTACAAAAAAACATGCAAATACTTACATCTCTGATAAAATGCTCAAGGGTAGCATAAGCAATGGCAATTCCATCGTGGGTGCTTGTCCCTCTTCCCAACTCGTCCATGATAACCAAGGACTGTGGCGTTGCTTTTCTTATTATTTCTGCTGTGTCAGTCAGCTCCTCCATAAATGTACTCTGTCCTTTATATATATTATCTGCAGCACCCATCCTACAAATAAGATGAAGGCAGATTTTCCTCTGAACTTTATTATTAGGAAACTAGGCGTTATTTTCTGAACAATAAATATAAAGATGCTTAGGGTTCTATACACCGTGAGTCAGTAAGAGCTGAGATTACATAAAACTAAAGAAAACATACAGAGAAGTGATCTGCTTGGCACCGGCAAATGTAGCCCAGCCCTACTGGAAAGCCCATAGGCATGTGGTGGCACACAGGACACCAAACCCACAGACCGGCTCTCCCATGGGAGACCAGGCCTGCATTGTACCTAGGCTGCTTCGAGACTTGCTCTTGCTAAAACTCCCTCACCCTGAGTTGAGGCAGCAAATGCTTACTGCATATCTTTAAAGCAACTTCCTGAAGTCTGTGCTAATTCGCCAAAGGACTGAAGTGTAACCAGACCAATTACTCCTATCGTTCCCTTGCATTTGCAACATTTTTTCCTCGTTAATCTGTAGGAAGTAATCAGTAACATCCTTTTCTTTGCTATCTGAAAAAGTAATTACCTAAAGCAAACCTGAGCATAATGAATGAGAACCTTCTTTGATGTATGCTATTCGAAAGCCAATAAAAACCTGTCAAGGCAAGGGTTGAGGCACTTTCTCTCTCAGAGAGTGGCTGTGCTGTCCCTTTTCTTCCACAGGACTTCAGTAGTCCGTGTGAATTTGTCTCGTCTCATCCACAGTGCTGCAGACACTGCTGGCCAGAGTCCACATCAAAAACATATATTGGCTATAAAGAGTGCCTACCATCAAATTTCACCTTTTAGAAACATTCTGGATAGAAGAATCTGAGTACTGGCTAGAGCTCCTGAAAAGAAGAGACACTTCTGACTCTGCCTTTTTCTGACCATTCATCTCAAACCAAAGTTTTGGTACTTACGGGGAAAACAGTGCTTCTCTACGTCATCGTGTTTAAAACCCACAAATAGTAGAATATTGTACAAGTAAAGGTTTTTTCCAGCATTTCCTTAACAGATATTATGAACTAAAGTGCCATGTTGAACTATAATAAACTTTTTTCACTAAAACTAGAACTATAGAGGTTTTGTAACTTCAGACGCCTAAAGTTGACAGGCTCCTAAAGCTGACTTCGTGCTACACAGTTCTTGGGGAGGTCAACAAAGGGGTCCAAAAGACGCCAGGGTTTCTTTCCTGTAAGACGTCGTAGAGCCTTTAACATCGAATTTCTCTAACATTTAACCATCAACCCCTACAGCATCTCCTGGAGCAGCACCTTGTGATGATGGAACACATTTGGAAAAACATCTATTTGGGGTAAAAAGAACCTGAAAAAAGAATAATAATTAGGTAACACTCACTCAAGGTCATGTAGTTAATAGCAAAACCTAGAATTCAGACTTTCAACATGTCAGCCACCTTTATGAATTCTGGTAGCTATCTTCTCAGCTAAGAACCTTCATCAATGAAGTTTTGTTATAACAGTTCACATGGGACCTACAGAAGCATAATGTGCCTTTTATTTCTGGAGAGAAAGAGGCTTAACCATCCTGCGGCTGGAGCCCTGCACAGGGCAGGGAAGAGGAAGTGCAATGTTCCCAAAGATGGTGGTCTGAGGAGAATCGTTCCAGTAATCAGTGTCATTTACAGCCTGAAATTAACTACAGCATCTGTGACAGAGGTGATACAGTTTAGCCAACACTGCTGTCAACTTTATCCATTGTAAAATCCATAAGTGCACAACATAATTTTTGAAATGTTGCTAGTCTAGAAGCATTCTGGCTACGTTTTCAAAGTTCAAATACTGTTATTTACACCTGAATTTTCAATGTTTACTAGCATTTTCCCTACCACAAAGTGAGAGGAGTAAACTTTCCCGACTCTGCAACCACTCTGAATTCTTCAGAATCATGTTTGACCCTCGCTTAATACTGACCGGTTTTATTCTTGACAGGCTGTGAGCTGGCAAAAACAACAAATCTTTGGATGATAATAAAATAGCTCTGGTAGGCAAATATTTGGAGGGGGGTGTCTATGATTCTCAAGAATTAGAACAACAAGCAGGACTTCCAGCCAAGATGGAGGCGTAGGTGGACACACTGTGCCTCCTCTCACAACCAAAATTAAGGACAACAAAGATTTAGAAACAAGAAAACAACCATAACTGATAGAAAATTGAATGGTACGGAAGTCTAACAACCATTCATCCAGACCAGTAAGAGGGGCAGAGTCCTGGCAGGAAAAAGTGGAGGCTGGCGGTGTGCAAGCAGCAGCGGCTGGCAGATCCCAGGCATGCAAGCGGTAGCTAGCAACCATGCAGACCCAGTGAGGCCAGACAAGGTGTCTGGCTGACCAGGTGGTCCCACATTCACACGCAGACAATCCAGGTGAAGGGGAAGTGGCAGAAGGGACTGGAATCCAAGAGAGAATGGAGCAAGCGCCACTGTTCTCTCTGAGACCCTGCCCCCACATACAGCGTCACTACCCAGCAACTGGGCTGCCCTCCCCTGGGGAACACCTAAGGCTCCACCCCTTGCTACATAACAGCTGTGACCAGACCAAACCCCCCCCCCCAAATGGCTCAAACAGGAGAACAAATCAAAGCCCCAGAGCCAATTCATCTAAGCAACCAAGAGATAGCCAACCTATCAGATGCACAGTTCAAAGCACTGGTGATCAGGATGCTCACAGAACTGGTTGACTTCGCTCACAAATTAGATGAACAAATGAAGGCTACAATAAGTGAAATTAAGGAAAACGCACAGGGAACCAATAGAGATGGGAGGAAAATTGGGACTCAAATCAGTGCAGTGGACCAGAAGGAAGAAAGAAACTACCAAAAAGAAAAGAATGAAGAAACAGGAATTCAAAAAAATGAGGAGAGGCTTAGGAACCTCCAGGACATCTTTAAACCTACCAACATCCGAATTATAGGGGTACTGGAAGGGGAAGAGGAAGAGCAATAAATAAGTGGAAAACTTATTTGAACAAATAATAAAGGAGAACTTCCCCAATCTGGCAAAGGAAATAGACTTCCAGGAAGTCCAGGAAGCTCAGAGAGTCCCAAAGAAGGTGAACCCAAGAAGGAACACATCAAGGCACATCATAATTACATTAGCCAAGATTAAAATGAAGGAGACAATTCTAGAAGCAGCAAGGGATAAGGGGATAATCACCTACAAAGGAGTTCCCATCAGACTCTCAGCTGATTTCTCAAAAGAGGCCTTACAGGCAAGAAGGGGCTGGAAAGAAGTATTTCAAGTCATGAAAGGCAAGGACCTACATCCAAGATTGCTCTATCCAGCAAAGCTGTCATTTAGAATGGAAGGGAAGATAAAGCGCTTCTCAGATAAGGTCAAGTTAAAGGAGTTCATCATCACCAAGCCCCTATTATATGAAATGTTAAAGGGACTTACCTAAGAAAAAGAAATAAAAAATATGACAGTAAAAAGACAGCAAACTCACAGATATTAACAACCACACCTAAAACAAAAACAAACTAAGCCAACAGCTAGAACAGGAGCAGAAACACAGAAATGGAGATCACAAGGAGGGTTAGCAACAGGTGAGTGGGAGGAGGAGAGAGGGGGAAAAGTACAGAGAATAAGTAGCATAGATGGTGGGTAGAAAATAGACAGGGGGAGGGCAAGAATAGTGTGGGAAATGTAGAAGCTGAAGAAGTTATGACACATGGACATGAACTAAAGGGGGGGAATGTGGGTAGGAGGGAGTGTGCAGGGTGGAGGGGAATGATGGGGAGAAATGGGACAACTGTAATAGCTTAATCAATAAAATATATTTAAAAAAAGAATAACAAGCAAACACTGGGTGAGATTTCAATGCAGTAGTTTAAGTACTAAACTTACTAGAAATCCTACAGTAACAGAGTGGTCTCTTTGGCCATTTCAGGAATTGGAGAATGCTCTTGAGAAAGATATTCAAAGGTGAGATTTCAAATCAGGGGGAAAGGATGAATGACGATAGGGAAACAACAGCAGAGTGAATAAATCTGAGAATCAAGTCAGTGATTTGGGACATAAGGAAGCAAAAAACAACCAATCAGAAGAAAAAAGAATCTTTTTCATCTTTGTAACTAGGACATAACTATATAACATTTTGTAATGCTGAATAGCAACCTTGACTTCATCTTAGGTTTATATCCTTATTTCTCTTTGACCCAACATTTCTGAATACCATACTACTCTTTCAGTATCTTGCTCTATTGTATACATCCCAGCAAACTGCCTAAAATAAGTTTTTGGAGCAAGGTAGGATATAAATTAATTAACATTAATTAAAGTTTGCAATTTTTTATTAACTTGACAAGCATTTATGAGACATAATACTGAACACTGAGTCTGAAATTTTTCAAATGTTAAATTATGTTAGAGATTTAAAGAATTCCGGAACATATGTCATTATTAGCATTCTGTCTTTTATTTATATTCAAATGTAATGAAAACTGCATTCTTTAGGTTTCACCTTAGAGTTAGTTTACTCTGGGTAGACAGGTTAGTTATGTGATTAAGAAAAAAATCACTGATATTTTTAGGAGTGGCGGCTGACTAATCTTTTTAATCCCCCTATTCCCTTCTTGCCTATAACCTTATATAGGTCAACAAAGCTTAATAAAGCATTAATGAAGGAAATAAATTATTTTTTAAATTAGTTTTCTAAATTCACGATTATTTTCATGAAAAATTGAGTAAGAGTTTGTTTTTATGAGATCTTGATATTTTGAGATAACATTCTAGATATTGCTAAATTATAGCAATTGTTGTGTGCCTCTGTCCCTCCAAATCACAATCTCTGGGCCTTGTGCAAGAAAAATGCTAACATGAAGGAGAAATACTGCAATTAACTGTGTGGGTTTCATGTTGAATAATAAGTAACTGGAACTTAAATATCAAAATTGTTAAACAGAGACAATGATGATCTGTAGTGCATCAGTTTTGACATACTTTAATTGTTTTTAAAATAACTGTGGGTTTTTAATATAAATAAATAATATTTCCCATTTTTAGGTGTATAATTCAGTGGTATTAGCACATTCACACCATTGTACAGCCGTCACCACCATCCATTAGCAGAACTTTTTCATCACTCCAAAGCAGAAACTCTATGCCTATTAAAAAAGTAGCAGCACAATTTACAATAGCCAAGTGTTGGAAGCAACCTAGGTGCCCATCAGTAAATGAGTGGATCAAGAAACTATGGTACATTTACACAACGGAATTCTATGCAGCAGAAAGAAAAAAGGAGCTCCTACCCTTTGCAACAGCATGGATGGAACTGGAGAGCATTATGCTAAATGAAATAAGCCAGGTGGTGAAAGACAAATACCATATGGTCTCACCTCTAACAGGAACCTAATCAACAGAACAAACAAACAAGCATAATATAACCAAAGATACTGAAATTGAGATCAAGAGAAGAGAGGGATAGGAATTTCAAGGGAAAAGGGGAAGGGTTTAGAGCAACAAGCATGAAAGACACATGGACAAAAGCCAGGGGGGTGGAAATGGGAGGGAGCTGGGGAGGGCTGGGGCGGTGGACTGGGATGGGAGTAGAAGACAGAAAACTGTATAAGAACAACAATTAAAATAAAAAAATAAATGAAGGAAAAAAAAAGTAATGCCCCACTCTCCCCTCCCCCAGCCCCTGGTAACCTCGATTCTACTTCCTGTCTCTATGAGTTTGTATATTCTAGGTTTCTCATATAAGTGGAATCATACCCCATTTGTCTTCTAAGTTCTTTGTTTAGAAGGGTTTTTATGTTAGCTTATTTTGTCTTCTTTTTGAAATTGAAGATCTTCTATTTATTCCACTTTGCTAAAAAACTTTGCAGAATTCTGTCCAACATAGGTATCCACATTTCTTGGGATTTTTTTGTATATTAAGTAAATATTACAAAAGAAAAATAATCTCCTGATTAATGATGTACTCTGACTTTTGAGAAGAAAACAGTGTAAGTGTGGAAGAAAAACAATAAATTTTAAAGTCCAAGAAGATAAGAAGCTGCAAAGGAACACCAATTTTTAAAAGATGGATAGATATCGCATGGTATTTAAAAGGTATAAAAATGTGGAGTAGTAGATCTGTATTGTATATAATGAAACATAACCATTAACCTAGAAATGGAATGAAATCACAAATGATTTATCACTATATGTGTACATTTTTTAAAAGCCTGGAAGGACTTAATTTTTTTTCCTTTTGAGCTTTTCAGTGGTTTTAAATTTTGCACAATGAACAAGCATTATAGTATATTTAGAAAAACAAGTCTTTTTTTAAAAAATCACAAATGATACATTTAAGATACTTTATAATCTACTGTATGCTTACATTATGACAAAGTAGTTACCAGGTTAAATAATTTGCTTTCTTTCAGCAATATCAAAAATACTTTATTAGCAACAATGAAATTATTATAATAGAAAGAAAAAGCTTTTGCTTTTCTAGCATAACTGTTCCTAGTAACAGCTGCAATCAGATCCCACTAACAGTATGTAAAGTCAACTTACCAAAGCTGTATGTAACACTGAACAGCAAATATAGCCAAGCAAAAACCACTGCAGAAATCTTTCAATTTTAATCGAAACATTACTGAGAATCAAGAAAGCAATCCAGGAAAATGCCAAACTTGCATTGGCTCACAAGAAACAATGTTCACTGAAACCATCTACAAAGCACATGCAAACCATTTACGAGGGACACAGGTGCTTTCCTAACAGAGGAAACCCACAATGCACTGATGGGGCAGATCATTCCCCAAGGCCTCCACCAGTCCACCCTACGGGAAAGCCCCAGGAATTTCAAAAGAAAATAACCAACAGAGGAAACGCTCTTCACCAACTCTATCTGTGAAAATCACAAATAATTAAGGCCATCAAAGGAAGGTAAGATTAATGAGGGTAATTAATAAGATCAACAGAGGGAACATGACCCAACCTAAGGATGCAATCTTGTAACTGAACTCACATTATGGGCTCAAGGAAATCACAATCTCTCTTATTTGCTTTTCCTTCTGTAAAATGTCAAGAATTGAAATGGAACAATGGCTCCTAACTCTTGATATGTTTCAGATTTGTTTTGAATACAGAGTCCAAAGGTTCCCTTCATCATGTGAATTGTAACAGTATCTCCAGGAGATCTCTACTGAGGGGACCTGCCTGAGATCTGCACTTAACATCCAACCATGAGGCATTACATTCAGAAACTCCAACTATGAGGCATTAAATTCATACAACCACTTCCCATCAAAAAGATGAAGTGAGATATTTCCTGTTTGCTATAATATGGCTACAGGAGCTAAATAAACCACAGAGACATTCCTAAGGTAACATTTCCTATGCCAATAAAATTCATAACAGCGTACTCATGTGGTAAAACATCACTTACCATGTGGCTTTTAGTGTTGGCATTTACTACCAAGTAAGATATGCACTGATTCAACATGCTTCCTTTCTGTCCAGAAGGATATGTGTTTTTTAATAGAGTACAAATACCCCACTGTAGGTGCTCGATCAATATTTGCTGAATTAAACTAAATTGGGCAAACAAATCAGTTATCCACACAAAAGCAAACATTTGAAATAATATAAGCTTTTGAATGCCTATTAGCTTCCAATTTTCCCTCAAAATAGACACACTGGTGCCATTCTCATTATATAGCATTCCTGAAGGTGAGTACAGTAAGAGAATTTACACGGGTAGCATGGTATGAAAATTATTAACAAGGGACGACTTAATATAAAAACCCCTTTCTACCAACATTTAATTGACATAAACAGAAATAAATTATGCAGAGAGAAGCCAATTGTTTGGTGTTTTAAAAGCAGACTTAATAACTCACTGCTTTTCTAACACTTAATTACTGTCTAAAAAGGGGAATGAGGTTTAAGTTTGCATTCTTCAGGATAATAAACAACATATCTTTTTTCAGTGATATACTCAAAGATGGTAATGATCCTTGGAAATATGTGTCTAGAAATAGTTCACTGATGAGTATATACATCACCATATACTGATATAAATATACCAATTAGAGGCAAATGTGCATGTTTGCCAAAATTCTACTTTCAAAGAAAGTGCGTCTTATTCAGGAAAAGGATCACATGAGATTACAACATTCTGGAAGAAAATATTCCTAAAATTTTCTGTTTACAATTTTTCACATATTTATTTATACTTCTTATAACATAATGCATAGCACATAATAGATACTCAATGATTATCAATACATGAATTTAAACCTAGTGTTGTAAATGTCCAATTAATAATACAAAAATAACCAATTTAAAGATAAAGTTTGGAGCCAAATTTTATGCATACAAAATGTTTTTTAATGTTTCCCCCCCCCATGGGGCACAAAAAGGATTAGAAATGATTTAGAATAATAATATATTTATAATGGAAGAATTATAATGTCTATGAAACCAGGATTATGAGCCATATAGTAGGTTCTCAAATTTAAGACAGTAAATTTAGCATGAGCTTTCAAAATGCTAATTTTTGGGTCTCACTTAAGATTCCAGTTTAATGGGTCTGTGATAGGCCTTAGAAAGTAGCATTTTTAACAAGCATCTCTGATTCTGATGCAGCTGTTCTAAGGCTCACACTAGAGACATATTCCCATGCAAGAAGAGAAGGGAAAAACTAACACAAATGTGCTTCCACACTTGAGCCTTGAATTTAGCTCTTGCCTTCTTGGCAATCAAGACCAAAAGGAATTGAAGAGGAAGCAGCCGTTGGTGATAACAAGAGGCCTGGTGGTTTGGCAGGGAAGGCCAATAAACCATTTTAAATCTCTATAAACAGGCATGGCATGCACATGCAGAGAAAAACGTTGCTTAGCATTAACAAAAAGTGATTTATTAGGTGGCACTTCGTGTAGAACATATCAAGTAACAGAAATGAAAATATTCTTAAGAGAAATTTTGGAGAAAATACAGAAACATCATCAAATGGGTATTTCTTACTCTAATTTAATTTTAAAACATAAGGACAAACTTATGCACTGTTGGTGGGCTTGTAAATTCGTCCAGCCTTTTTGAAGAACAAGAAAGGTACACTTTCCTTACACTTCAGAGTCCTGTGCCCAGAGAAAGCCTAGACCCAGGAAACCCATTTCTGTGTACTAGGAGACATGTGGGAGGCAAGTACCAAGACTGTACTTGCCACAAATTTGAACCATGTTAAATATCAATCAGGGGAAATATAAAAATTACAATACATGTATACAGTAAATATCATCATTACAGAAAAAATGAGTGGACTAGAATTACATGTATCCATACAGATAAATTTCATAAATATAATACTGAGATGAAAAAAGTCACTTGCAGAATACACAGTGTGATATGGCACATATGAAGTTTAAAAGCATACCAAATAGTTCTACGTACTGTTTCAAAACTGATACCTACACATAGTACAAATGTAGACAAATTCATGAAATGAAAACCAGAATCAAGAAGAGCAGTTACTCAGGATAGGGTCGAGGGGAAGAGGATTAGGGGGGAATTGAGGGTTCATTTGTATTGGCAACACTTTACTTCTTTAGTAGTCTGGTAGCTACATGGGAGATTGTTATGTCTGAAATACTTCATAATAAATAAATGAAAAATAGAGGGCATACTATTAAACCACATCCTAGTGAAGATCCTAGAGATATAACTGCACGTGATCCACAGAGACTCCTTTCCAAAGGTACCCGGGAGAGAGGGTGAGCAGGGGCCCTGCACCACAGCGGTGCGTCCCAGGTGGAGCTCTCTGAGGTTAGAGAGACCAGGAGTCTCCTCACAGCAGATGCACTGCAGCCACAGAAAGGCGCAAGACTAACCTGTATGAACAGAGAAATGTCCCCTAAGTATCAGGTACTACACTTGATCTTAGCCAAAAGGCCGAGAAGTAATCCCCCACGTATTAGGAAACAAAACCAAGACACATAATAATCATGCTTAATATAATACCATTAAAAAAAAAAGATGTATGTATACCTGTAAATCTGTAAAAAGTTATACAAAGAATCATTAAAAGTTATTGGCCTGAGAAGAGAGTGAACATTTTACCTAATATGCTATCGTACTACTGTATTATTTTCAAAATAAGCATCTATTACTTTTATAATTAAACAACTGAGCTCTCCAGCAAAGGGTCAGGGAAATGCTTCTGAACCTTCGCTACACTTCAAAACCCTCTGCAAACTTGTAAAATTCAACCTCCAGACCCCGCCCCAGGCCGACTGAGGGGATTCAAGTATCAGTATTTTTTAAAAATCTCCATAAAGCCCTGGCTGGTATGGTTCAGTGGACTGAGCACCGGACTGTGAAGCAGGGGATCACCGGTTCAATTCCCAGTCAGGGCACATGCCTGGGTTGCAGGCCAGGTCCCCAGTAGTGGATGCACAAGAGGCAACTACACATTAAAGTTTCTCTCCACAACAGAAAAAAAAAAACCCTCCATAAAAATTCAAAGGTTAAAGTCATTGTCTTACATTGAAATTAAGATCAAACTGACAGTAACCAGAGGGGAGGTGGGATAGGATTATGGGGGGAAAGGGGGAAGGCTTTTCAGAAACACGTATAAAAGACACACGGACAAAGCCAAAGGGGGGCAGGATCAAGGGTGGGAGGTGGGGATGGCTGGGGTCGGGGGAGTGGTGGAGGAAAAATGGAGACAACTGTACTTAAACAACAATAAAACAAAACCTGAAAAAAAAAAAAAAGAAGAAAGGAAATAATATAAAGCAAGCATACCAAGCCACCCAAATAAAAACAAATTAAAAAAAAAAAAGTCATTGTCTTAGATGAGCAAATCACAGTGTTTCTGTTATGAAAAGTAAAGACAACTTTATAATGGTCCAGAAAGAAAGCCATCAATTCCTGAAGGAGAGAGAATGAGGTTATTTTGAGACTGAATTAAAAACTTTTTGTAAAAGTAAAGTCTGATAAACTAAAAAGTACCTGGGAAGGTTTAAATCCTAGAACCCCAGATTCCGTGCCACTGTGTCAAGAAAAGAAATCTGACCTGGAAAAAAGCACTCCCGACAGTGACCATATGAGCATCTCCCTAGACTCCTGTAAGCCTCTCATTTTGATTGATACTGCCCTTGATTTATTAATTTGGGGGTGGGTTGTAGGGGGAGATGGTAGTTTTGTTACATGCTTATTTCAGGTTTTAAAAATATTTATAAACAAAAGAAAAATCACCATAATCCCATATTCCTCATGATGCTTGGAATATAGCCTTCTATCTAGGTTTTTCTCCACATATATTTACATATGTAATTTCTCAAACAAAAGTGGACTCATACAGGATTGCCAGGCCTTGTAACCAGCTCTTTTTCATGCACTGCAACCAGAACAGCCTTTCACTATCTCTGGATGGGCCCACCAGGGCTGGGTAACTGAAATGTATCCCCAAGGAGCTAAATAAATAGATGTGTTGAAGGAGTTAATTCAGAATGAATACTACTATACTGAAACAATGAATTTGGTGCTGGCAGGGTTTAAATAAGCTTAGTTCTTTTCCACAGTGATTAGTAATCACTCTAGCACCCTAAGGCTGCTCCTGGAACATGAGATAAAGGCATGTCATCATACCATCAGCATGGAGAAAAAGCCCATGTTCTGTCAGCACATTCCCTATCAGCCACTTCCTGAGTGACAGGAGGAACGGTACTGCCACTGGCGAAGTCTCCAATAGCACTGTAGTTTCTACTATGACGTGGAAATGGAACAGTCATTTATGCATGGGGTGTCTGTTATGCATGGACAATGCAAAGTTCTAGGTTAAGAGAGGGGACAGAAATGTACAAAATAGGAAACTCATCTTCTGGGAATAAACAACACAGCAGTAGGGGTAATCATGTACACAAATGACTATAAAACTGAAGGTAGTAAAAGCTTTAAAAGAGGAAAAACACATGGAAGGTGGAAGCACAGAGATGAGAGAAACTAATTCTGACTATGGGACTCAAGGAGGACTTCCTGAAGGAGGAGGCATCTGAGTGAGATCTTGAACAACAGGTGACAACAGGTTTTGCTGGGGCAAAAACCCAGCAGGATGGGCATGTCAGTGAGGGAAAGGCCACGGAAATGGCAGTCGCTGAAACAGCAGAAGCAGCCACCAATCTCCAGCCTTGTTTTACAAGGAAAATTTACCTTCACTTTGTTTTCTATTGTTGGTACCTAAAAACCTTCCTAACTGGTGTTCTCCTCACTAAGAAGATTCTCTTTCAGACGCCTCACAACACCCACAATATGTTTTCATTTTCCTGTTTTTCCCTTATCTTTTTTCTTTATTAAATCTGTCACTTTCCCTAATAATGTAACCAAAATAAAATACCTAGTGCATTTGCTTACAAAATAGGAGATTAATTACAATTTTAAAAACTGAAGAGTTTTTAAATTTCCTATGTAGAATTAATTTACAAATATGTGGAGATCAAAATAACATCTCTTTGGCAATCTGGCGCCAAAGATAACTTGTGTTGCTTCAGTTAGTTCACTCTCAGATTAAAAACCAAGCTTGAAAATATTTTAATGTCTATTCAAGTACATCAATATTAGCATGTGATATGTTCTGATGTGATTCTAGAGTCAAATATTAAATAAATATGAAGCTAGACAGTAAATTGAACACTCTATATGCCTAGCTTGACTCTATACTATAAATTATATTCACTTATTTCTAAAAATGTAATGTAAGAAGTATAAATAATACTTAAGAACTAACAAATCTAATGTCTAACCACTATGTTGTACAACTGAAACTACCACAGTATTGAATGTCAACAGTAATTGAAAATTCTTTGAAAAAAAAAATTGAGATAAGTTTTGAAGCGAGAGAGTACTAGAATTAGTGGGATGCTCACATTGTAAAGAATAAAAATGTCAAATCACTATTTTGTACACCTGAAACTAGTATAACTAATATAATATTGTATACCAACTATATTTGTGTTTAAAACAATTTTTTAAGTTGATAAATCTCTACAAATAGATTAAACTATGAATTCTAGGTAGTAAGACCAGGATATTTTACCCATATTCCTAATAAGGCATGAAATTTAGGTTTCTATCTTGAGGGATAAGAGCTAGTCAGTTGCACGCAATGATCTTAGAGTAAAAGGAGTATGAGAAATCATCTCGGGCCAGTGCCTTTTCCCGTCTGTTCCGAGTTCCCACCTATGAAACATGGGGAACGCAGCAGTTCCCAGACTGTGCCCTCCAGAGCCTCGCAGCCAGCCTGCCGAGCCAGGCCACTGGGCCTTCCACCTCTGCTTTTCTCTGTTTAAATATGAATCTGCTGAAGGAAACATGATTTTCTTTAAAGGAAGAATTCAGTAACTAAAAATAACTTGAAAACTATCTGACAAAATGATCTCCTATGTCTGTCCTAGTATTGATATACATGATAAAATGGTTTCTTTAAGCTCCTAAGTTCTAAATATTTCAAGAGCGTATCTGTCCATTTAAATATGTACATAAAAAGAAAATTCATGTGACAATATGGGATTGATTTATTTCAGAAATATAGTCAAATAGAAGTAACCCTTGTACCTCGTAAAAATGCCATCCACGATTCCAATCGTCGCTTCCTCTGCGGGAACATAGGAGCCGGTCTGAGCCATGATAGTGATCAGTGCGACTTGCTTTATGTAGGAGCTCTTTCCACCCATGTTCGGCCCGGTGATTATCATCGCTCTCTCCGAGTCCCCCTGGAGAGTCAAAGAGCAGTTTCACCACTGTGCCATGGGGCTCTTACGTAGTATTTACAAGTAATTCCATGAAACTACGATAGCTGATCAATAATTCACCACATTAATAGAATAAAGAAGATAAATAACATGATGATCTCCAATGATATAGAAAAACCATTTGATAAAATTTCATTTCCATTCATCAAAAAATGCAGGAAAAGAAAATGGAAGGTATAAGGACTGGAAAGAAAATAATGAAACTATCATTATTCCTATATGTCATGATTGTGTTCCCAGAAGATCTAAAGAAATCTATTAGAATCAGTAAATGAATTTTGCAACATCTTTTGGTATAAAAGTTCAGCATTACTCTATTACTGGTATTACTGTACTGCCCTATCACAGGTGTGAAGTGGAGCTTAGAGAAGCTAAGTACCTTGCCCAGTAATGCAGAGCTACTCAGCAGCAGAACTGGGATGTTAGGTGAACATCATTCTCTAACAGATGTTTCAAAGTGGCGGGGAGTTGGGGGCAGCAGGAGCGGGGAGGTAGGGGACAGCCCTGCTCAGTGATATGGAATTACAGTCACTGCTAAATAAGGGAAGAGCTGCCCTAGTTCAGGCCTCTCCCCAGGTCCACCAGTGAGCCCACTAGAATGATAGCCAGTCAGAAGATCCCTGAAGTCAAGAGATGCATAGCAGAGAGAAAAAAAAAAAGTCACATATTAATTTCCAAGACTTGGGCATCAGCTAATTTTCTGCAAAAAAAAAGCTTTCTCCCTTGACAGGTACTGATCTTAATATCTATCTTTAAAAAGGATTCATGGTAGAACTATTTTTATAGTAGCTGCAGACTACTGAAAAAGTTTGGCAGTTTCAAAGTGTTTTATTCCCTGAAATGTCAATCAATGACAGGTTACAGTAAGAGACACTCTAGCGAAAGCCTCCACCAGACAAACCCTCAGCCAAATCCTTACACTTTTAACCTAAGGGGAACTACAAACACTAAGCGGGAGCGTGAGGCTGAAGGGTACAGGCTATACGCTGAGATGCCAAGGTAAGGGTCCAAGTCCTTCTGTGCCTGGGTGCTGCCCAATTTACCACATTGCACTAGGCACCACTTGTCACTCAGTCCACCCCCCTCATTTAACAGATGAGAAACTGAGGGCCCGCGAGTATGGTGGCCCACCCAGGACAACAGTAGAGTGACGGCAGACCAGGGTTTGGATTTATATCATCTATCACCATTAGGCACCATCCCACTACTACACCTGGGTACCAAAAAGTGGTATGTGTCAAAAATTTAAAAACCAGAACAGGAAGTAGCTAGAATAGAAAGAGACAGCATCTGGCCAGAGTGATGGTGAAGACTCTGAAGGGGCAACAGTGTACGTGGGGCCTTGAAGGATGAGCACAAGTTCAGTCAATGGAGATGGATGAGGGACAGGCAGGGAGGAGAGGAACCTTCTGGGCAGAGACAGCAGCGCAAGTCACAACACTTTAAAAAGTGTCACACAAAATGCCTTTTTTTCCCCCACACTGTTTCAGAAGCAGGAAGAAAGGGAGACCCGAGAAGAAAGGTGACAGAATACAGCATACAATGTTCAAATGCCATTAATATTTCCTCTAATTTTTAACAATATGATGTAATGACCATGCTATGTAAAGATCATGCTAATGCATTTCTAACAAAAGCTATGAGAATAACTCAGCCACGGAGTTAAATTAAGCTTAAAACTCAGACATATTTTATAGCATGCATTATTGTTGTTATTCTTGGTAATTAGGTACAAAGGGTCAAGAGCTTATGAATATTATTGTAATGGGTCTTAACTTTTAAATAGTCAAAGCAAGCATTTCTGGGGAGGCTGGAAGTATTTATCCTGGGAAAGGGATGGAAATGGGAAGACTGGGGTCCTTGGTCCCCTCCCGTGCTCCCTCATCTTTACCTATAATGTGCCACACACGGTGCCAGGAACTGAGGCACCTGAGTCTACCCAGGGCCCACCCCACCCCACTATGGAACACTTGGGCTCTGCATTTGCCTTGGACCACAGAGACCCAAGTGTTCCAGCGCTTCCGGGAATCTTCCAGCTTTGCAGATTTGACTCATTTCCTTCCCTTCTGCAAACTGAGAAACTGTTAACCACACTTTTCCCTTCCCCCTCCCAATAAGGTAAATTTTGCATTACTTATACTTAAAAAACACAAACAAAAAATCCCAACTTCAACTGCTATAAAAACCAAATCCACCCATTAGAGTCATTTGGTTGAATAAACAAACAATCCCAAGGTTGCAGTGGGCTACAGTGGCATCTCCGAAGCAGTGTCATGGGTTACAGGTATGCCATGATACTGACCTCCTAACCCTCCAGGTGGCAGGTGGGACAACCTCCTTTTGCTCTGAGCAACCTTTTTCTTCTCCTTCTATTCTAGTGCACGATGGAAATATTAGTACTTCCCAGGTGTGAAGTGTAAAAGGTTGGCCAGCACTGACTCGCCTGGGAATACTTTAGTTCGGGGAGCAGTTCAAGACTACTCACATGGGTAACCGCTGGCAGGTCAACTCCCCCTTCTTGTTCTTGGTTTACTCACAAATATGAAGAGGTGGTTACACTAAAAGATCCCTAATGTCTCTTCAGCCTGTACAGTATAACTACTCTGTAAATTGTAAGATGCCTATATACATCCTGAAAAATAATATTTTGTAAAGAAAAAAAAGGACAAAAAGTTTACAGTGAGACTTGGAGATGGTTCAAGGCTTCCAGCTAATCCTTGTTTATCTAACAAACCTGACTGGGTACCTGACTGGGTGCCTGCTGCGTGCCAGAGAACTCTGACTGATGCTGGGATTATCACCAAACCAGGGAAACGGATTCCCTGTTCTCTGCAAGGCCACAGTTCCCTGGGAACCACAAGCCAAGTCATTAAAATTTAGTGGGATAAGTACTCAAATGAGGAAAAACATACATGGCGTAGGTATGTGATAGGGGTGCCCCTAACAGCTCTGGTTAGAGAAGGCTTAGTGCAAGGGGTGACATCCAAGACAAGACTTACAGAATAAGCAGGAGAGTGAGGTGGAGTGTGGGTGTGCGTGAGGGAATACCATCTGCCAAGACCCAGAGGCACAGTAGCTTGGGACTGTATGGATGGAATTTAAAGCATTAATTCAAGTGGGAGAATGGTAGGAAACATCAGTAAAAGCCCTGTGGATGCACCGTGGAGAAGGAACTGGAGGTGCGCAAGGTGGAGGTGGGAAGAGCCAGTGGTTGTTAAGTCTACAAACACTCAGATCATATGGGGAGAAGAAGGGAAAGGAGTAAAAAAACAGGGTTTAAAAGAACATTCCTGCCCTGGCTGGTGTAGCTCAGTGGATTGATCGTGGGCCTGCAAACCAAAGGATAGTGGTTTGATTCCCAGTCAGGGTACATGCCTGGGTTGCAGGCCAGTTCCCAGCAGAGGATGCACAAGAGGCAACCATACACTGATATTTCTCTCCTTCTCTCCTTCCCTTCCCCTCTAAAGATAAATAAATAATTCAAATTAAATTTTAAAAAAGACCATTCCTTTCAGGTCTTTTTGGAGAAATCAAACAAGGCTTTCTAGATGAGGCAGGGCTGTATCTTAAAGGAGAAGAAGGAATACACAATAGCATCTTGTTAACCACTGAATTTTTATTTTCATTTTTTCACGTTCAGATTAAACTAGAACTCTAACTTCTAAAAATAAGATAGGAAAAATGTTTAAGAGATTCTTGAAAAGGTCTCTTAATTTACACCTCCTTTCAGTGAAATTATTCCTCCAGTGTCGGTGCCTGAGAGCTTCTCAACAGCCTTGTTCACCCTTCTGCACAGCCTGCCTTAGCGACAGATCCAGAACCTAAAGTCCCTGCACACACACTGTGGCCCCTTGGAACCCTGTGACTCCAGCTCAGACCCCTCTCCTGGCCATTCCCTCACCTTCACATTAGGATTTCCACCTAACGTCCCATAAGCACCTCAAAGTCACAGTACCTTTCTATTTGTCTCTTTGCTATATTCCTGACAGGAAACCTACCAGAGCAGGCCCAAAATAATGTTAGGGTTTTTTTGACCACTTAAATATCCTCTACTTTGAAATTCCTGTGACGGCTGTAGCCAATTTTTCTACTGGGCAATCTCTTAGCTCCCTCATAGTCTTTTAAAGCATTCTATTGGTGTTCATTTAACTGGGTGCATCTTCCACCAGATTAAGGAGGTGTATCATATCTCTTTCTCCTTTTTTTATTCTACTGAATTTACTGGGATGACACCAGTTAACAAAGTATACAGGCTGCAGGTGCACAGTTCCACAGCACATCATCTGTGCGGTGCCGTGTATTCACCACCCCAAGTCAGGCCTCCGTCTATCACCATTTACCTCCCCGGTACCCTCCTCCACTGCCCCTGGCCCACACCCCTGGCAATCACCACACTGCTGTCCATGTCCATGAGGTTTGCTCTCTCTTCTTTTTCCTTTTGCTCAATCCCTCTACCCACTCACCCCCAACTCAGGACCCCCTCCACCCCCACAGCTATGAGCCTGCTTATTCCTTTCTTCTTTGTAAGCCTGACATCAAGCACAATACGGACACAAAACAAGTGTCAAAATCCATAAGAACAAAATATTCATAAAATAATGCTGACATAAAACTCATATATAAATACAAGATTGTGTAATGTGAAAAAGAAGTGTTCCTAAAACCAGGAGAGAAAAAGGGGGCAGAAAGTTGGCTTGTTAAGAAGCACTATAATAAGTTCATGTAATAGAAAATCCAGAAAAGTATACTTATAATTACATGTAAGAAAGACCACTGCTTAAAATTACATGATTATCAAAAGCAACAATGTCATTTGACTTTCAGAAAATTATTTTCAGGGTATATTTTATAATTAACACCTAAAAAATATTTTAAATTGAGTTTTACATAGTAAGTTCTTTTTAACACTATCCCTTTATACCCTGCAAAATAGAATGCACTTCACCATAGCAACAGCTCTATATCAACTCCTACTCAAGTTAGAAAAAGCATATGTAAAAGAATCGAATATTCTGGAATATTCTGAAGTGCTTGCTGAAATAAATCACTGCATTTGCTTTGTAAAAATTTTAATATAAGAGTTCAATGTTCCTTTAAAACATTCTTGTCATTAGGCAGAAAGCTATTTTAATTTCTAAAATCTGGCTTTATTAAATAGTATAATAGATTATTTTTAAAAAGAAGAAGAGAGGAAAAAATGAAAAAGGGAAAAAAGAAACAAAAAAAATCAATGTCAAGGATAATACTGGAGTCAAGCTGGCTGGTGTGCTGGGGGATGGAAACAGTAACAGAAAATCATGTTTAAGCAATTTATAAGTAAAATATAAACCAAGGTACTAACTGTTACAATCATATTAGTTTCTCAAGAAAAGCTATACCCTACTGGTACTATGGGAACTGAAAAGTCTTATGTTCACATAATCTTCTTTTAAAAGACAATAAAAGCAGTAATACTTATTAACTTGTTTTGATAAATTAAGTAATTTACAAATTCCCTAATGAGAATGAACAAGTTTGTAGACATTGGGGATCAGGTTACCTACATCCAAAAGTCTCTGTACGATATCAAAACGTAACATTGAACTAGATGTAATCAAAGCATTGCCTGCCACTTACCACCCCGTGGCTTGTCAGATTTGCCGAGCGCACACCTTGGTCATCCTTGCTCACAGCCCAGGATGACTGTGACACTCCCAACCCCCCGATATTCTTGGCTTCCTTTCTTTGACCTGATTTCCAACTGCTCCTGTACATTTCAATTCTTCCACTGTCCTCTGAAAAAAATTCCAAGTACTTCTACACTGCTAACCCCCATGTTTAACATCTCCTTCATACACTGGCTTAAAATGAAACCTGGCTGTTCCTCCCCCTCTCATTTGGAGGCTGAGCTTTGTGCCACGTCCTACCGTCAGAATCTCAGGGTCCAGAGGTTCTCCCAAATCTGCTTCTTCAGGACTTTACCATTTCTACCTGTCTCAGCGCATACATCTACAAGCCTCCAGCTCACCAGTCTCCGTCCCTTGAAATCTCACACGTGGACAACCTTCATCTTCCACTACAAATCCTACAGTTATCTTAGATAATTTCAACATGCACACGGACCTTTCCCAAGCTCCTTTCTCGATCTCCTGCTCTCCATGGCCATATCTAGGTTCTTGCCATCACCCAGAACTAACCTCTGAAACTTTAAAGCCATGCATCTCATTCTCTGGTAAGGCTTCTCTCACTCAATTATGCCCTACGTATTAATTCTTTGATCTCATCACCAGATTAATTTATTCTATGTTGAAAAAGACTCTCTCCTTGACCAAACTCTAGCCAAGCCTGAAATTTGACCTGTAAAAACTGCACCTGCTCAGAACAAATCATTTCATTTACTCCCCGCACTGAGAGACCAAACTAATGGCTCAAAGCCACGTCCTTCAGATGACTCCAGCTACCCTTAAAGTACCCGCCTTAGCAAACACCACACTGCCAGAAGTTACTGCTTATCCCAAAACCCGGTGATAGGCAGAGAGGCCCCTGGACCCTCCCTTGGAGCAGCTACTTCGGAAAATTTGCTGTTATAAATCTTTCTCTGCCCATTTGAGATGTAAATCGTCTCCAACCTAGAACTGAGTTCTCAAGAGCAGGAGAACCATCTCTTTGAAATACAAACATTTCCTTCCCAGTCCCTGTGGGAAGGTATAAGCACCAGCTGCCAGTTAGTAAACCCAGACAGGTTTCACATTAACCAATCCCCTTTCTGCTTTTTTTAGTTTCTCCTTCCCTAGATCTGCTCATTGCCCCCAACACCCCCCAACCCCCATTCTTGTTTTCTCATTCTACCTTTAAAATGCCCAGTCACTCTGCACAAATTGAAGATGAGTTCAGTTCATGCTGGAGTCTTTGCCCTCTTGCAGACCTTACAGAGCACCACCACTCTGCTCCTGCATAGCTGATCCCACACAGAAGGTGAAGGTTGAAGGTCAGTGGTCAGAGCCAGTCCTTGCAGCTGACTGGCCTGGGTAAATCCATCCCATTGACCTGCCAACAGCAATCAAAGCTGAACTACAAGAGGATGGTGTACTCAGACCACATGAAGGGCACACATCAAGTACTCAGGTTGAGTGACAGGGGAGGCTGTGCTACTGGACCCTATAGGACACGTACTTCATTAGGCCATGATACCAAGAGAGGGAGTCATAGCAGCTTTACCTAATACATAAAAACAAACACAAGGAGGCTACCAAAATGAGGAGACAAAGAAACATGGCCCAAATGAAAGAACAGATCATAACTCCAGAAAAACAACTAAACAAAAGGGAGATAAGCAATCTATCAGATGAATCTATAAGATGCAGAGTTCAAAACGCTGGTTATAAGGACACTCAAGGAACTTAGGACCTCAACAGCATAAAAAAGATCCAGTCAGAAACAAAGGATCACTAATTGAAATAAAGAAAAATTTCAAGGGAAACAACAGTAAAGTGGATAAAGCCAAGAATTAAATCAATGATTTGGAACATAAGGAAGCAGAAATCAACCAATCAGAACAACAAGAAGAAAAAAGAATCCAAAAACTATGATAGTGTAAGCAGTCTCTAGGACAACTTCAAGGACTCCAACATTTACATCATAGGAGTACAAGAAGAAGAAGAGAAAGAGCAAGAACTTGGAAATCTATTTGAAAAAAAAAATGAAAGAAAACTTTCCTAATTTGGTGAAGGAAATAGACTTGCAAGTCCAGGAAGCACAGAGTCTCCCAAACAAGATGGATACAAAGAGGCCCACTCCAAGATACATCATAATTAAAAACCAGAGGTTAAAAGATAAGGACAGAATCTTAAATGCAGCAAGAGAAAAGCAGTTAGTTACAGACAGGAGAATTCCCATAAGACTGTCAGCTGATTTCTCAAAAGAAACTTTATAGGCTAGAAGGCACTGGCAAGAAATATTTGAAGTCATGAAAAGCAGGGATCTACTACTAAGATTGCTCTGCCAAGCAAAGCTATCATTTAGAATCGAACAGCAGACAAGAAAGAACTAAAAGAGTTCATCACCACCAACCGTAATAATGTGAAATGTTAAAGGGGCTTGTTCAAGAAAAAGAAGATCAAAACTATGAACAATAAAATGTCAATAAATACATATCAACAACTGAATCAAAAAACAAACTAAGCAAACAAGGAGAAGAGAGACAAAATTATGGATATGAAGAGGGTTTTGATGGTTGCGAGAAGGGAGGGAGGTGTGGGGGAATGGGTGAAGAGGTGAGGGGCTGGGAGTTACAAATAGGTAGTTACAGAATAGCCATGGGGACATAAAGTACAGTATAGGAAATGGAGTAGCCAAAGAACTTACACTCATGACCCACGGTCATGAACAATGGTGGGGGGACTGCCTGAGAGAGTGGGGGGTGATGGTTAGAATGGGTAGAAGGGAGAAAACTGGGACAACTATAATAGCATAATCAATAAAATATAATTTAAAAAATAACTATAGCCCTGGATGGTGTAGCTCAGTGGATTGAGTGCTGGCCTGAGAACCAAAGGGTCCCAGGTTCAATTCCCAGTCAGGGCACATGCCTGGGTTGGGGCCCAGGTCCTCAGTAGGGGGCACTAGAGAGGCAACCACACATTGATGTTTCTCTCCCTCTTTTCCTCCCTCCCTTCCTCTCTCTCTAAAAACAAATAAATAAAAATCTTAAAAAAAAAATAACTATAGCCAAGGATTACTGCATTTAAAGCCAATGTTAAAACTTGGTTAAATTTAAAGAAACATTACTTGGTATATAAAAGTTTGTGATCAATGCTGCTACCTTTTACGTGTTTTATGCATAATGTAGTACTTACTGATAAATTTGTACTATTGGGAACATACTGATCCTGTTCTCCCAGCAACACGTCTATCACAGGGTGTCGGCCATTTTTTATTATGATTTTCCTTTCTTCCTGTAGAGTTGGTCTGTAAGAAGAAGCATGTTTTAATTTAAGAGGCATGAAAAATAGCCTTTAAAAAATCTCTAGGATAACGTGGAAATTTTCTGTGGTTAGTGTGTCAGACAACAAAACCTTAAACACTGACTTTAGGAACCTATGTCCAGATTAAGTCTTCAAGTATAAAAGTTAAATTTTCACTATACAAAGAAATTGGAAAGAACATTACTCTAATAATAGATCTCTGAAGCATAAGCTTTAGCAGAGTCTTGCGATGGCTCTACTGTAGAGATCTACATTTACAAGATCCTTTTATTTTGTTATATTTCTATATTCTCTAAGATATTTTCATTAATAAAAATTATAGTTTAGATCAATGATATTTAAATCACTTTTAGTAATAAGCATACTAAAGAAAATCATGTAAAATCATTTCTAGATTTGCCCTGGCTGGTGTAGCTCAGTGGAGTGAGTGCTGGCCTGCAAACCAAAGGGTTGCTGGTTTGATTCCTAGTCAGGGCACATGCCTGGGTTGTGGGCCAGGTCCCCAAATGGGGGTATGCGAGAGGCAACTGCACATTGATGTTTCTCTCTCTCTCCCTTCTTCTCTCTCTAAAAATAATAAATAAAATGTTTTTCAAAACCATCTCTAGATTGTTACATTAACATAAATCATGTGTTGGACTCACTGACAGAATGCCTTAAAATTTTCATATTCCCTTAAAATATCTTGCTATGATCTTTGGTGCCTTTTGGTACTTTTTTTGATACTAAAAACTTCTTTTGCTTTTCTAGTCTTGTTTTGTAGGTTTTAATATTTGTTTTTACCTATAGCTTTATCTATCAGATCCTCAGCATTCTTTGCAAGCTTCTGTACTGTAGATGAGTTAGCTGTACTCTGTTGTTGAATATTTAGACTGTTTGGATTTTTCACTGTTTGAAGCAATGCTGCAATGAACAACCCTATACATGTGTCCATGTGCCTATGTCCAAGTCTTTCTCCAAGCTAATGGGAATTCCTGAAGTGGAATGTCCAGTCATAGCACATGCATTTTTTTTCATTTGCATAGATAAGGGTAGGTACATTACTTTACCTTCCCACCAGCAGGATATGACAGTTGACTTGTTTTTCATATCTTTACCTAAAGTTGGTATTATCAATTTCTAAGGTTTAATAATGTGGTCGTGAATTGTGTTATCTCATTGTTTGCATTTGCCCTCATTGACTGCTAAGGTTGAACATCTTTTCATCTATTTCTTGGCCGTTTGTTGGTCATTTTCATCATCATACCCTATTGATGCCCTCCTCAAGTTCTTTGACACTAAACTTTCACATAAAAGTACATTTCTGAACTTACTCGTACCACCAAGAAATACTATTTTCCTAAAGACTGAAATTCTTCTTCAGTATATCTGGCTAACAAACCCTTAAGAATATACATTCACATTTCCCAAAGAAAGTGTCTAAACTATCTTCTGAGTAAACAATTTGAAACAACCCTTTGGAAAAAGACATTTATGACAACAGGAAAAGGACAGTTTTTGAATTTTAGAGTATAATTCTAAGAATAGAATTTTTATCTAAATGGGTTATAAATTTACCGTAAAGGAAAAAAATAAAACCATGGGTAAATGACACCAGTTTAAAAACAAAATCCAAGGTGCCCTGCCAAGTGAAATCAATACATCATATTCATGACACCGATAGGACTTCCCAGGAAGGTTTTCACTTTAGAATAAAACTTTGAGTGATTTATTCTGCTCTAAAATCTGCACTGACTTAATCTGTTATCAAAATTATATAATGCCAAAACACTTCCTGATAAGCGTAAGAAGCAAATGATAATTCACAGAGCTGAGATGACAGCACAGTTACAGCAAAAAGGTAGGAAAATCATGCAGATGAAATCTATGGTGCTGAAGATCAGAGGAAACCTGGATGCTGCATGGAAAGAGGGAAACATTAAACTTGAATGAATTTATTTATTTTATTTTATGTTTTTAAAATTGCATCTTTCTCTTTTAGCTGCCCCAAGAAACAGAACATGATCAATTAGCTCAAATACACTAAAATCTTTAAACAAGCTGGAAATCTAAGGAAAAAAAAAGTATAGACTTCAGATATTTAAATACTAGTTTAAAATACATTTTAGATAAAAGTTTCCTATTCCATGGCTATTTACACTCAATTGAAAAATCTGGGGCCAAATTTTCACACGGCAGATTCTCTAAAACTGTTTGTTAATTTTCTAATGAGTCTATGAATGAATCATATATTTTTACAATGATGTAATAAGAAATATATTTTTTACTCTTCAGAGTTTTTGCTAAAACTACATCTAAATAAAAAATTTCTACAACTTTAAGATTTACTCTATTTACTAATTCATAATGTTACTTCTTACGACTTTATATACGAATCTATAAGACTTAAATAAGAGTGCATGGCTAGCTGGTGACAGATGATGGGGTAGGACCAAGCCTGTGACAACAAATCTAGATTCTGATTATCATGTCACACTGAAAATTATACACCATGTGTAATATTTATGTTTGGGTAGATACATAAATGCACATACAAACATACAGATATGAAGTGTTCAATTTAGTGTGCTGTGACAGACCACATGCACGTCCTTCTTTCTCCACAACCCATGGCATCAGCAGCAGCAAATGGCAAAAGGCCACCTGAAGAGGTATAAGAAGGCATAAGCCAGGCATGAGTATTCTTCGATGGAAAGAGCTTCATCTGAACACATTAAGTGCACAGGCTGTAGCTAATCCTCTGCTCAATTCAAAACAGAATCCATTAGGGAAAGTCTGTTTCACAAATGGTGTGCAACGAGAAAGAACTCCTACTGAGATTGCAATACATAAGGAAGAAATCAAGTCTACTGAAGGGAGACTCTTATTCTTCCAGAACTAGATTCAACTAGAGTAAATTCATGTATCTCATTTTTATAGATGAGTAATAGAATATAGTTTTCTTCCACTTACTACAATGTAGCATTTGAGCTCTAAAATGCCTATAGGTGACTGATTAGGCAAACCTGTTTGACTCCTCTGAGGTGATAAGAAATTAGGCAAAAATGAAAATGCAAAGATCCCATTTTAAACAAAACTGTTGCACCTGACACTGTAGGTACACTCAACGCATAAATGGACAATGAAACAAAATGAAACAAAACAGCAAACTGAGCACATTCTCAGCCTATAAACGCCATAGCCAATTCCTTCAATTCTCCCATAAATAAATACATGCTTTACATTAAACAAACAATTTTTGATAGCCACTACGGGTACTGTGCTAGGCACAGAGGACATTTAAATGTTAAAAAAGACATTTGGTACAAACTAGAGAGGAAACCAAGACACAAAGGAAGGATGAACAGCAGAGCATCTCTGCCAATAAACTCTGTGCCCGCAGGCACTGACAGACATCTCCTCTGTGTTTTCTCTTCAGTCCTCACAATAAGCCAGTGAGTTAAATACTTTGTAATGTTTCTTCGGGATAAGAAAAAACTGAGCCTTTGGGCCACAAACTGAACATTTGTGCCCCCCTCCGAAATTCTTATGTTGAAACCTAATGATATTAGAAGCTGATTGGGTCATAAGGGCAGAACCCCCACAAATGGGCTAGTACTCTTACAAAGAGACCCAGAGAGCCCAGACAGGGCAATGCCCATGAGAGCCAAGATTGCCACTGGCACGAAATTCCCGCCAGGGGTTCCCTCGGGAGCTAGCCTAAGCACAGAAGTGGAGCCACCCAGAGAGCCCCCCAGGGGCAGGCCCAGGCACCGAGCCACCATGGGAACAGGGTGGCCTGAATTCCTGAGAACCTAGATCGTTGCCCAGAAAAGCTACAGGAACAGGACAGCCACCCAGAGGACCTGGACGGCAGGACCCATCTCCTACCACCCCTCCACCCCCAATTCCAGTGGGCCTGAAGGATGAAGAATTGAGTAGAAAGACTGGCTCAAGTTTAAGGCTTTGGACTGAAGGAACAGTAATTTGACTGAAACCTTGAGTGTCACACACATCTGACTTCAATATTTAAGGAGACTTCTATCAAGTTAAACACATTATAAAGTGTTTAGGTGCAAGGTAACAGATGATAGGATTGCACCTTTATAAAATGTCACCAAATAAACTTAAAAATTGAAATATATAATATTCGCCTCCAGAGTTATAGTGAACATCTGTTTTCACTGTGTTTAGTGATACAGCAAGCAAGCAAGGAATTTCATTTTAAATCAAGCTATGTGTATAACATTCAGCTTTACCAAGAGTCCAACATATTTGAGTAATTTCAGTATTTTATAATACCAACACTAAAACTGATTGAATAATGTCATCTGATCTAAAGCACTGAAATAGGGGAGAAATAAAAATATAATTACCTGCAGTAATCTCCTTGCTTAGCGACCTTGGCCAGGGAGAAAATGCAGTCCACAGTTGCTAGGTGATGCACTGCTTCACACAAGGAGTGATAATGCTCACTGAAATGCCTACAGAAGCAACCACAAAAGGTGAGCAACAATGGTTTCGTAGGCTTATAAAAGCTGTATAATAAGAGCTTTATTAGCTAAGATAAGCTAAAACAAAATAACCAGTCATAACTAGCAGTTAAAAGAAAGATAGAAACTACATGGAACTACTTTCCTATTTAATATAATAATGTGATTACTGAGGCTTCTTTTTGTGTCCTTTGGATAGAATTACATATACTTAAAACAGCTTTTATACAAAAATGTATACTATTTAATAACATGCTGTACACGTCATCTCTCCATGACATTATAATTTAGATACAATGAACAAAATGCAGTGATCTTTTTCATTCAGATTCACTGACATCATGAACGACCCAGATGGGTTAACTTCCCTTTGTGCTTCTCCTTCATGGCACCATCCAAACTAGGAGTAACAGTTTCAATATCTTGCTCTCACACCAAACTGGAAAGCTTCTCCATGGTGGAGTCCACGTCCATCTGATTTACCTATCATTACAGCCCTAACATCTAGCCCATAACCTGGAAGGCAAATAAGAAGAAAAGTACTTTTCTCAGTGATGTGCAGTTACCCTATTAATAATGCATGCAGAAACTTATTTTTCCAATTTGTTTTTAAAAGATAATGGTCATTGCCTTGAATTTTTGGCTAATTAAATAGCTGATGGTCTAGAAGCTTAGAAAACTCTTTACTGAAAGACTTATTCAGAAAAAAAATATAAGAATGTAATAAGCAGGTGTTCCTCTCTCTCTCTCTCTCTCTCAGATCACCCTGGTGTCCACCACACAGGTATCATTTACATCCTCTTAAATAACACCTCTCCCAAAAGAGAGCATTATGTTCAACGCGTCTGTAAAACAGATTTCTCTATTGTACTGTGGGTTTCAGAGATTTTCAGATTTAGGCTGTTTGGTTCTTAAAAACAAAAGTTTTTAGAGTGCTTCATAGCTTGAAAAGGATAACCGGATTAAGCTATTATGTGACCAGTTATTCCTACATCATCACTATATTGATATTTTTAGAATCTGTAATTTGTGATCTTTCTCATAACATTAGAATAAAGTATTCTATGTAAATAATTTTTTTCAGAGAGTAAAAACATTTTAGGTATCCAGCTTTATTTTTATGTTAACTATTTATGAATTAAAAAGTGTATTTACAGTATATTTTATACTTCTTTGAGTACACAGAACATAATGAATGTAATTTACATATTCCTCACTGAATTGAACTTCATCAAAACCAATAACTTGAATCCCTCCAGCAGTGCGAAGAGTCTGTGCAAAACCCCAAACACAAAGGAGACTGGCCCCCGGCGTCAGACAGGAGGTGCTCAGCTGCCACCTGAAAAATGCTTCTTGGTTCTGAAGATGCCACACGCTGCACAGACCTGCAGTCCCCGAGTGGCTGCCCAGGGACTGCGCCTGGTCCGTCCTGGCCTGGCATCAGTCTTCGAGCTGATGACACACTAACCCCTGGAACTGCGCCTCCTCTGTCCACCGACTCCGACTACTGACCCATCCGGCCTCCCTGTCCCGGAGCAGCTGCACACGATGTTTCTGCCCTTGTCTCTCTGGAAATGAGTGTCAAAGGGCCTCTGGCTCTTACAAAAAGCCCATTTCTTCTTCCTCTAACTCCGTCCTTCTCAGGTCTTGCCACTGCAACCCTAATTTGTTACTGCCCAGGTTAAGGGTAACTGTACCTAATGATAATCTAAATTTCCAGAATTGAAATGAGTGACATAGTTCTCAGGAGGGACCATTTCAGTTAAAAAACAAAAAAAGTAGGAAAGGATAAGGTAATTCTTTTGATATGAACAAAATGTTCTTCTTATGTCAATTGTACTGTCATAAATAAAAAATGATGATCTTAAACATCATCATAACTCTTATGAAGCTTTGTTTTGACTTGTTGGTACTTATCTATTTTCTAAATGTTGCCAAATTTCAAAGACAGTAAAATTACCAGCTGAAAACTGGACAAATTCAGATTAACAATCTGATAGACTGGTGTATGTCGTATCAACATGCAGTTCTATCACTAAACCACCAGCCAATTTAAGGATGAAGCCAAAGCGCTATCATTTAATCTCTGGTCGAAAGATACTGCTGGGCCCATGGGAAGCAGATGAAGATACTTGGGTTCTAAAGCCGTTATGACAGATGTTGTTCAATGATATCTGAAGTTTAAAAAATGGAAAATATTATTTATTTTTTGTTACTATATGAAAGACATTATATAATTCAATCTTTAAAGAATTTGTGATTGAGAAGATTATTCAATATCCACAGCCCGTCTTCTAGCACACAAAAGAGTCTTTTTTGAGGTGTTCTAGTCATAAAATTTCTTCCAGTCTTGATTTCTTGCAGTACTCTGATCTAAAGTAATCTAACGAACGCACCACAGTGAGTATCTCAGGAAGAGGCAGACACACCAGCATAGCTGGTACTCAGTCCTCTGAGGTCAGGTTCACTGAGGTTCACAGTCTTTAAACGACTTCGTATTCACACCATCTGGCACCTCGACTGACAGTTGACACAACAATCAGTGCTATTCGCAAGGGGGCGCTCTGGCTGCAAATGCTCTGACTAAATTTCAGTCTGTATTCTTTTTAAGATAAAACTTTAATATATTTTTAAAGTAATATATGTATATTATAAAAACTTCTGAAATCATGTATTTGCAAAGTAAGTTAAAATCTCCAGAAAGCTTTCCATTCGGAAATAATCAGTTAATATTTGAGACTACATATACACACATATGAATATATATGAATAGGCATTTCTCCAAAATATAAACAAATGGACAATAAGCTTATGTATTTTATTTTTTAAAATAGAAAGATTTGCATGCTGTGCATGTATATGAACTTACACACACACAATTGTATCATACTTTAATATTGTTTTGCACCCTTCAGTTAACAATGTATTACGAGTATCATAATCTCCCGTTATGTCACATTTAATGTTGGCTCACTCTTTGCACCTCTGAACTACACTGGATGATACGATGAAAGTAGAATTCTTCTGGATTATTTTGGCATGAGGGCCCAGGCAGAGGGCTGATAAAGTAAGAAAGGTATGAGGTAATGGTGGGTAATAAAGGAAAACAGAGGAAGAAGGGGCAAATCAAAGAGATATTTCAAAGGGAAAAAAGACAAACAGGAATTTGATAACAGATAAAAGGACAACAAGGAAAAAAGGATCAAGGAGAATGCCCAAGTCTTTAGCTTGGAAGACCTGGACTTTCTTTAGTCTAGAATAATGGCAGGGAGAACATAATCCAGATTCATAAAATCATGTGTGCTATGAATAGAATGAATATGAATCGCCTCACCAAATCCCAGAACCCTACAACCTGGCCCTTGAAGACTGAAAGAAGTCATTTCAGTCTAGTTTTCATGTTCCCGGTGATGCTACGAAGGGAAAACCCAAAAGATCTAAGGGTCCTGAAAAGCCTTAAAATGGGAAATTGAAAGTTAATTGAGAAAGGAACTGAATAAACCAAATTTCCATCCCTGGGTTCAAGACTCTGAGTTAAGATAACCTCATCAGACTCAGGATAAGTAAATCAGAATCTCTTTCTGATCCTATAATTCAACACTCTTCTGGGCAAAAAGGGATGGCACCAACATTTTAAAAACTGTCACACAGTATCCTCTTTTGTTCTTTTTTTTTTTTTTCATTTGTCAGACTGCTTATTTTATATATACAAAGCTCTGTAAAGGAACTCAATGAATATTTCCTGTTCGAGTTTTTAAAGAGAAAGACTAACAGAGAGGTTTACGTTTAAAGAAATGACTATGGATTCATCATGGGCAGCTTTGACAGCCTGAGAGTAAAGGGTCCAGGGCCTACTGTCAGACACCCTGGGCTTCAATCTGGGCGCTAACCCTCAACCCATGAGCAAACTTCTTATGTCTGCATATCATTTCATTTAGCCATAAATTGGGGGTGATAACAATACTTAATGCACCGGGCTCTTGGTGATAATAATGAGAATAATATTAAAGTGCTTGGACGAGTGGTGGTTCGGAGCTGGTGCCCACGGACTCGTGGAAATCAACTGTGTACATCTCTTCCCAGCTCCCGTCCGGCAGCAGCTTCAAACCTGTCACTGCAGAAGTCAGCAAACACCATGCACACTACTACGTTTCCAGCGAGCTAGCTGCTAATCATTTACCAGCACACTGCTGACTTAAACTTGTCAATGAACATGGCTATTAATAATCCAGAATATGAGGCATGCTTTAAGACAATAGCAAGTAGTCTCCAAAAAAATTTCATATTATAAAAGAATAACCAAACGCAGTATATTAAAGTTCATGGGATCTTTCATTTAAAAATGAGGGAGGTAATTCAATATATTCTTAAATTAATAGTAATTTTATCTTAGATAAGATGATGGTGTTAAGGTTTGTAGCAGAATGTCCTTATTTTTAGAAAATGTATACTTAAGCATTTAGGGGTGAAGTGTTAATGATGTCTAAAACTTACTTTCAAATGTTTCAGGGAAAAAAGGTGTACGAGAGAGATATAAAACAAATACAGCAAAATGTTAACACTTGATAAATCTAGATTAAGGGTACATAGGTCTTCATTTCAACTTTCCCATAAATTCAAATTTTTTTCAAAATAAAAAGTTAGGGAGAAAACAAAACAACTAACCCATACTTATCCTACTCTGAAACTGTTAAGCCTTTTATAAGAAAAGTAAACAAAGTCCAAGGTGAATTTCATAAAAATGATTCTATTAAACATCCTTAGCAACGAAATGTTAGAACAGTAACAATACAGTATACTTGATCTGTCATCAAAGACTTAAGATGAGCTTTCATTTCAACGGGTTAAAAATAAAACCAGAGAACACATGTACTCAACTATTTGATGGCAGGTCACGAGCAGTAATCTCTACTTTTCTTTTTGGTGGAAAGACTTTCCGGTCTATTTCTCATTGCAAAAAGTCAGATTATATTTTTCATTGTAAACTCACTCTAGAAAATCAAGCCATTCAGCATTGCAGTCAAGGACTAGTTGCTCCCGGAGCTGATTCAGACGTCTGTAATTTTCTACAATAAAAGGAGAGTGAAAGCGGCTCACAGCTTTTGTGCTAGAAGAGGGGAAAACAAAAATAGGAAATCAAGATTACTAAGAAATTAATAATGCCATCTCTTCATAAAAATTAAAGTCATTCTGTGATGAACCTTGGAAGTAAATAGCTGTAAATAGAGAACATTCTTTAATTATGGCCCTGAACCCTACTGATTCCAAAGATCTCAGTTGTAAATAAAGTACTTGAAGTTCACAGGACTTTGTTCAGGAAGCTTTTAAAATGCATTTCAAATTACATCCATATGGCAAAGTCAAAGTTTAGAATTTTTATTTCATAAGCATAAAGCTTTTTTCTTTAAATTGTACTAAATGAAAATGAGTGCTTAAAAAAAAAAAAGATCAGAAGCCACTATTGCAAAAAAAAAAGTCCTAACAAAGCTCAGAGATGGATTCATTAGTGAAGGCCATATAATTCTTCATGTTTTATGCTTTTCTCTATCATTTAAGCATGTCAGTGAAAAAAGAAAAATATAAAGCATTATGAAGAATAGCAATGCATTAATTCAGGAGGCAAAGAGTTCTCATAATCTAACTGCAGATTCACAGTGACCCTGGATAGAAAGGAATACCGTGAGCTCCTTCTAAGCTTGCGTAGAATCTCTGCTTCCTCAGGAAGCTGTAGAGTGCAGTGGGGGATGCCATGGCGCCCCAGTCACAGAACCTGGGCCAAGGCCCCAACTCTGCCACTTACTTGCTCACTGTACGACTGACTTTGGGCAAATATAAATGACCTCTACACATCACTTTCCTCATCAATAAGATGGGCATAATAATAGTATCTACCCCATAGGTACTGCTGAGAGGATCAAACAGATAATGGGTAACAGAACCTCATCATCAGTACTCAACAACAGGACTCGTTCTGTAGTGGTTGTGGCAGTGGTCACTGATGATGTTGTTACTATGATGAATGATGTTACTATGATGAGACCTCCAAGAAGGAAAGGTCAGGGCTGAGTGATAAGCAGGTGATGACAGAGTGTACTCTGTTTGCTCCCCACTCCTGCAATGCACTGTCTCAATCATCTTTAATCTGGCAAGTTACTGGACTAGGGGTAACCCTTTCACATTCAAAACCTAACTAATGGTATTCTAGCCTATCCCTGTCAGGACTCTGATGGCCAAACAACAGATTAAAAATTAGAATGAACCTTCCCCAAACCATCTGATTCTTTCAATTTACATCACTGAATGTTCAAAAGATGCTGGCACTGATTGATGCCTTGCCTGTTGCTTTTAAATTATGTCATCTAGCTTTCTATGCAAACATATCTATCATAGTTGTTTCTCTTCTGACAAAACCATTTAGTGAGACATTTCAGTTATTGTTCTACATAGGCTAACATGATTTCTAGTAATTTCTCTTCATGAAGCATAATTGCATTCATCAGCCTCAGTACAGGACAAAAGTAAATAAAAGGAAAAAATGCCTGCAAAAAGAAAACAGCATCTCCTAAAATGAACAACAATACTCAAATGCCAATTACAGCTTCTGGTAACACAGGGGGGGAAGGATGGTATTTAGAGTTACAGAAATGCACAACTGTGTCTTCAGCATCCTTTGATAGTGGAAATGGATAATAACTTAATTAAAATAATAAATTAATAACCATTCACACATTGTGTCGAGATTTTCTTCCATTCTTAACAGAGTTCTTTCATACCATCACCAGCTATAGTCACTCTTCTACTATCTAAGGCAAATGCAACATTTTCATTTCAAATTCATGCAAACATATTAATAACAGTAGCAATAAGTGTTCCACAAAGGATACTACTCACAGGAGGATACACGTCTTTAATACCACTTCTCTAAATTCCCTGTTGGGGATTAATGCCCAACCAAGGAAAAAGGCAGAGTCTCAATGTAGTTCTCTAATTTTGTTTCTAATTTATTTTCATCAGTTCATGATATAACTTAAAAAAAAAGATGTAATGAACTAGTATAACTGAGCCATGGAAAGCACTGCAAATAAAGAAATGCAGAGTTCAGTGAAGTAGAAAATGAAATTTCAGCTTCATAAAAGATATGTCAAGTACTGCATTCATCAAGAAATTCAAGCAACCAAATTAATCTTAGAATTGAAGGTTCCTCAACTTTTTTCTTTCATGTGTTTAAAGTATACTCTGAGGTAAAAAAATAAAATAGTAATTTACAAAACAAGATAATAAATGTTTACTAATAAAATACCCTTTGGGAAAATGTTTCAAATTAATGATAAAAAGAATGAAAGATAATTTTTTCTTTGGCTCAAGTTCTATTAAAAAAACCTAAAGGGTAAGTAAGAATGGCTTCTTATGGCAAGGATGTGGTTATTATCAGTCAGTAGAACACAGATTACAAATGTCATTATCATTCATGTTAATTTAAAAATACATATTTTAAACCTACCTTCCAACCTTAATCCAATCAGTCGGTATACAAGACACAGCAGAATTCTTTATTTCAATCATAAACTAAAATAAAAATAAATAAAAATCAGGTATTTAAATGATTAAACATTATATTTTAAAGCTTCCTCAAAATTATGCTAAATATTAATTATTATTAATATAATTATTAATTAAATATGAATATTAATGAACAATTATGCTGAATATTAATTAAAATAGTAAGTTATTATGCTAAAGAATTCAAATAAATCCAGTGGTGCTCTTGGGAGAGTGTATATATGTCCATACACAATCAAATATTAATTAGGATTCCACTACTTAGGATGAAGTACAATTCGTATTGAGCAATAAGTTTGTAACAAAGGAGAATCTTTGTCAGTTTCATGTTTATAACACTGTTTTGTGCATACCACAAATGGTGATTTTTATCATTAATGACTTGTATCATTTATTAGTACATACTTATCTTAAGAATTCTACTACTCAGCAATAGAATGAATGTTTAAGTACATAAAATTTTTAGCTTTTCAATTATTAGGAACATTATATAAGCCTGCGATATGGTCCCTCCCCTACTCTGAACAGAAGAGGATTTATCTCCATAGTTTATACCCAAGGAACCCAAGTCCTCTAACCATGTGCTCATGAAGGAGGCACTGACTTCCCCAACTACCAAGGAAGGCATTTCTTCCCAGGAGTGCTTTAGGTTTTCACTTCTATGAACCACATCTTCATAGACCTAACTGTGCTCTCCACACAAAGCTTCTCTGAAACCAGCCAGGAAGCAAATGAAATCAAGCTCTTTTTCACACCTTTCATTTTCAGCATGTTATACATCATCCCATCTTCCTGCTCACATTCCTATATTACTGCAATGAAATTCAATGTTGCATTCAAGTAAATGAACTTATTTTGTCCGGGATGGAACTCAGAAGCTCTGCGCCCACCACCGACTTTGAGATGGCTGCAGCACCCTCTTTACACTCATCAGCTGCATAACATTTCAAGTGTTTACATTAGCTCGTTATTAATAGTGTTAGCCTGGCTCTTGAGTTGACTTTTCTTTCAAAGGAAACACTGTACCTTTTACATTAGTTATCATAAGAATTAACACTTAATTTTAAGAATTTACATTCTAGCAGAAATTTTGTAATAATGATGTCCTCTTGTATAGAGAGGAATTAACAATCAAATCTGCTACACCCAGTTAAGCAGTTAAGCGCAGTCCAAAAAAGTAAGGGTAAAAAAACACAAAATAAACATCATGGATGGGAAAGATAAAAGCACTTTATGTTTCAAAAAATTTTGCTTAAATATTATTTTTAAATGTTCTACAAGAATACACATTGTTCTTTTGATCAAATAATTCTGGGAAGATCTACACCAAAGGCACACTGAAAAATCTGGGGATAGACTGGATCACTGACATTTGGGAAAGCCACATTAGATCAAAATTACTAATGAAGAGCTCCCTTGGAGTGACTAATGGATGGTGAAAATTATGGAAAAAAGCGCAAATTGCCTCAATGAGGTCCCTGGGCAGACAGCTCGGCTGGTTTGTGTAAGTAATTTGAAGTAATTTGCTATGACAGTGCGGATTCAAATCTGTGCCTCATTCACATTACAAACTGCTACTGGTCACAGCCCTCTGGAGCAGCTTCCGAACACTTCAGAGCACAGCTCTTCAATCTCGAAGTATCCAGTGTCTACCCTAAGGACCAAAGCCCTCAAGCAAGCCACATGCAGAAGCAACACAGGCAGAAAACGGTGCAAGTCAGGAAAGCCCGCGTGGACCTCCTGCTTGCTAAACCCCTGGGTAGCTTCCTCAGGTACTAGTCTGTGTTTCCCTTTTTTCCTTCAGTGGTCCTAGGTTCTCAGCCTGTGTTTCTCCTCAGAATTGTCATCAACTAGCAGTTTTTTTCCCCTTCTACATTGGTTATGGAAGAGGAAATTCTCTATTGCCTTTTACAACATTCTAAGAATGGGCATAGAGGACTCTTGTTTGAAGAATTTATTGCTAAAGAAAAGAAAACCAACTAAAATGGGAAATTAACATATATTTCAGAAATCTGAGAGAGTTCTCATAGCAACTTCCCCTGCTCTGCAGTTCCTGGCTTTGCTTCTTAGGTGTTGTTGTGAGAAGTTTGCCTTGATTTGTTCTAGCAATCTTTCCTGGGCTCCTCCTGCATGCAGTTCTGCCCTGGTTACACAGCAGGTACTGTCCAACTATGGCCTGCGGCACCACTGAGCTACGGGTGTTGCTAAGGGGGCTGCAATTCTTACCTTAGAAACTGCTTTCTGTCTTCCCCAACCCAACCTTCTCCCCTTTTCTTTCTCACTCTTTCAAGAACTTTCAACTATTTCTTTAATGGAGAAGTGAGATTTAACAGAACGCTTGCCACCTCTTAAACACACTAAACAAATATTTGGATATGCTGCATGCTACGAATTAGCAGAATTTTTCTAAAGACTTTCTCCCAAATTTCTTTCCTTTTCCTGAAGAATAATAATTATCAATACTGCCTCAAATCTAAATATCACCCATATCCATTCTATATTTAATTCATAGTGAGGAGAGAATTCTCTATATACATGAAATATGACGGAGACTATCACAGACGCAGTGAACTATGTAAAGCTACGTCAGTTTCTGCTTTCATCATTTCCTTATGAACAAACACTGTCAGAGTCAGACAATAAGGCACCACAGTCAATAAGGCTTGGTATCCTAATGAGCATATAAAAACTGCAAACAGCGGTAAAAAATGAATGTTGTCAAAAGTAATCCTGACTTGACAGTTTGTCTACTTATCTATTTTAAGTGATAATAAGATCCATGTACAATGTGGGACTGCTGTAAATAGGTTTATAAAAGTTATTACAGAAGTTATTGTATAGAAGTAAAACTTCAGACAGAAAAAAAGGGTATAAAATGGAAACACATGTCTATAAAATAAGGGGTTTCCTCCCTTCTTCACTTCTCAGAGGTAAGCATATTTGATGAAGTTTGTTCTTAGTCCTTTAAGTATTTCAAAATAATCTGCTGATACCCTTAGTACAAATTTTTAACAGAATTTGATGATAACAATGATGAATATTTAGAATTCATTTGGTGTTCATTTAAATGAACAGAATCATTTATTTTCAAAAATGTTGTAACTGATTCTACATTAATTTGTACTATTAAAATTCTCAAGGTTTTTAAAAATCAATGGGGTTCCATCATACTGTTAATAATTAAGAAATTTGTTACTTCAAATTCATCACTTTAACCTAGTAAAGGTGAAATATAAGATAATATACCTCCCTCCCTAAATTTTTGTAATCCAATCACTTCATCTCCATGCCTTTTCTTAAATGTCAACGTTATGCTGATAAAGAATAACTAATTCAGTATCCTTTATGAATTCCTGATCGTTTTTCCTTAAAAACCATAAACTGAATCAAGGACTATCTTCTCAAGACTTAAGCTTTATTTTAGTTTGAACAGTATGAGCTCTAAAATGTCTGGATTTTATCAAATAAAATCCATGACACTGATAATCCCTTGAGGTAGTATTTGTGAGTAGAGAGAAGTAATGACATGGTAGAAAACACTGGAGTCAGGAAGAACTGGGCGGACTGGGCTCCTGACTAGGGTAACTTACCTACCTACCCCAGTTTTCTTTCCAGCAAAACTGGAGTAACCCCTTCTTGTGTTGTTATGATTAAATTGGGTAATATATGCAAAGCACCCAGCACTGTTCTAGACTTTAACAAGTGGCAACTATATTACTATCATTATTATATGAGTAACATTGTGTAGTGCTTTATGATTAGAAAGCACATCCATGTATTTTGACACAACTGGTTTTCATGGCAGTCTCACGACAAAGGTGCCCTTCCGCGGTCGCACAGTGTGTGGGTGCCAAACCTCAGCTCTCCCCACCGTAGTATCAGGCTGCCACTTTTCTACTACATAGCTCTTACTAATGCTGGTAAGCAATTTTGATCATCTCACTCCAATAAATAGCCAGAATAGTGGCACTAAGGTCACTTGTCACTTTGCCAGGCCATGATTGTATGGTGCAACCAAGACATACAATTGAATATTTGGTATGTGCCTGTTCGCAGGGGAAATGAAATACAAATATTGTCAGTAACTTCTCTGTTACACAGAGCTCCATGTGGAATGCACCATAAAATGTCTGCCTGAGCATAACATCTTAATAAATTCAGTCCAGAAGACAGGCTGACTTCATCAATGGTCTATTGAATGGCATTAGATTAATAAATATTACAATTTACTACAGAGTTTCTTATTTAAAATAATCATATAAATCAACAATCTTTTGCTAAATATATAAAGTGATGTAAATACCTAAAATTTGGTTTGAAAGCTGTTGCCCCCTAGACAAAAATCTATTTTTAAAATCCCAAATAAAATGTTCACTTTATAGAAATTACTCACAGATATCTTAATTTGCTATTTTAACAAAGAAGAATTTCTCAAATTCCTCCACCAGAACCTTTATCTTTTATTAAACAGAGATCTAGAGGAGGCATGCCTCAAGACTTAGAACAGGACCAAAAGGAACAACCACACTTAAAAAGCATAGTTTTTTCATGGTTCTCATCCAGAATTAATATCAACCTTTAAACAGAAGTACAAATAACAAAAACATTCTAAACAGCATCAGAATCCCATGAAAGACTCACTAATGTAGGTTTTCACTATAGTTTTTATTTTTTTACTTTGTTTTTTTGCACCTAAACTCCTCACTTCAGAGGATGCCCTGCCATTTAGTTGCTGGGTGATATCATTTCATCATCTGCAAGCAAGGGACCAAAGACTAACTTCTCTCCTACATTTGGGGTAAATTAATTCTTTAAGTTACTATTTACAATAATCAAGGTTTTCTATAATATTATTTTTTAATTGATTTGAGAGAGAGAGAGGAGGGGGAGTAGAGAGAGATAGAAATTGATGTGTTGTTCCACTTATTTATGCATTCATTGGTTGATTCTTGTATGTGCCCTGACTACAATCGAACCCAAACATTGGCGCATTAGGACGATGCTCTAACCAACCGAGCTACCCAACCAGGTATCTAAAGTATAATTTTAACAGGTAATATTAAAAGACATGCAACATTAAGTTACATGACTTTACCACATTTATTTACTATAGTAAATAAACAAAATACTTATTAAAATAATTCTTATCAAAACAAGATATTACAAATTTCTAAGGAATAAAACTGAAAATATGGAAAAAAATGTTTTCATTCCATCCTCATATTTTTATTTACATTTTAAAACAGCTTTTTTACCAAGAAAAACTAATACAAATAAAAATTTTAACATCACCTCCTGGCCTGATACTGTCACATATTGTGCAGAAGGATTTTTCAGTATTTTTCTTATTTCTTGAAGATGTGTTTGGATCTTGTCAGTGACTCCTTGAATTTCATCCTTCCTCTTTTTTATTAAAGGGAAGTCAGAAAGGTCTTTGAATAACTCAGTTTTATCCCCAATTCTAAAAAGAAAAAAGGAAATATATACATTGAAGCATATAACTTATACCAGTTATTAATTATTTTTCACAGCATAATGAAAATGCAAAATGGAAAACTGCCACTAAATATTTATGGATAAGTTTCTTAATTTCTTTGAAAACAGATAAAGTTACCCTAACATCATTTTCATTTTACAAGTTCATGATTCCAATGGTAAAACTAAGAGATAAATTTAAATATTTGTTTGTCTATTCAAAAAATAAACTGAAACATAAAATACTGTTAAATCCTCTTTTTTACATAGAGTTCTTTGGAGGATGAATTGTAAAATGACTACTTATTAAGGGATAACTTTGCTTCTGCAGTTTCTAAATATAAGGCAGACCCTCCCTGGATTTCTAGCAATGAATACTGCTACTGCTTGCTCTTTCTGGACTTTGTATTTTCATCATCTGATACCTGAGCAAGTACTACATCTGCCCTAGGTGATGAACTGCCTAGATATTGGACAGCAAAGTGTTACTTCCAGCGGTAACATAGAGCCTTTAGTACCCAGTCACAACTCTAGTTCACATGCAACTCCTTCCACTACTTCCAGTGAAGCTTAAGAATCCACACATCAGTGGCAAGTGCATTAGACAAGCAAATTAAAACTTTCACTGCTGGAAAGAAAGAACTAAGAGTCTGCTACTTACTTGGCAGCTTGTTCATTAAGTATCTTAAAGTAATGCTCCACTGGACTGAGGAGTTCAGGAACTTCTAGAAGGAATGTCTGGAGCAAGTCTGACTGTACATGGGAATTAACAGCAGGTATTAATGCTTGAAATTCTGACTTCAGGTGAGAAAGCGTTTTGACGATCAAGAAAAATTCTTTGGTGGAACACTGAAAATAGAAATATATTTTACCTAAATAGCATATAATACATGAAAATAAAAATCTAATTAGTGATTATTTAAAGTTAAAATCAGAATAAAAGAAAATTTAATTTATTCTATATACTAGTTAATTGAAATAAAGTATTGTTTATACCTTCTAAATGTTAAAGCAATAGTTTAAACACTTTATAAAGTAATATCTTGAAGCCATAAAGAAAATAATTTGAGAGAGGAATAGCAAAGCCAATACCTGCCCAGTATTTTTTCATTTTTAAATACATTGACCACATAGCAAAAATACAGAAACATGTCAAAGTATGAAGGATAATTCTGGGGAAATATCTGTAAGATGTATGAGAGATAAATGACAAAATTCCCCCAAATATAATGAGTTCTTACAAATCTTACATGGAAAAGATGAATAATCCAAAAAATAATGGCTAACTGAATTGAATATGCATCTCATAAAAAAAGAATGTCCAACTAGCACATGATTAACCTCACATATAATTAGGATAAGCACATTAAAAATAGGGGATAGCATTTTTCACTTTTCAAAATGCCAAAAATGTTAAAGCTTGATAATAACCAAGTCACACAGGGTGTAAAAAAAGACACTTTTAGATACTATTCAGAGAGATAGCCTGTTTGAAAGACAATGTGGCATATCATCATGATAAAAAAAAAGTACATATATCCTTTGACTAAGCAAGTATAAAGAATTAAACTAAAAACATACTATAACAAGTAGTGAAAATATGCATATTTAAATAATTATAGTAAATTATAATACAGTAATTTTATAGTAATATTGTAGTAATATTAAAAAGATGAATAAGAAGCCAATATCCAGCATGAGATTTTAGAAAAAATACAACGTTTAAAACAGTTTTTAAAATTCAGACATGTACACATACTGATGTACAAATTGATATGGAACTCCATAATTTCAATATTTATTAAATATACATAGTATATATACACCATCTATTTTACACAGTAAAATTCATTGTGATCTTTAAATAATATGCATTATTACAAAAATGTAAATAAAAACTTCCTGGAAGGCCACACCCGTGGCTGCTCTGGCAGTGGGTGTGCAGGACAGCTGTGGAAGACTCCGCCCCACTTCACGCCCGTGTGCACTGCTGTGACCTTCCAGGTAAGCATGAGTACTTTCTACATTGGAGCTTCTGAACAAGAGAATGCACTAAACATGTGCATCTAATTTCACTCTATCTTGAAACTACAGTCAAAGACTGTTTAAAAAGGCATGGCACCACAAGAATAACTAGGAAAAAAGACAACAGCAACATTATCTGAGAAGCCGTAAAGCAAAAAGGTAAGTGGTAACTGACTGAGAAGACTCAATGTATTTTAATCTTAAACTGGCCCTAAGGCAGGGGTGTCAAACTCATTTTCACTGGGGGCCACATCAGCTTTGCGGCTGCCTTCAAAGGACCAAACGTCATTTCAACTCCTTAACAGTTAAGGAGTAGTTACATTTATACACTCCTAAAATTATTTCGGCCCTTTGAAGGCAACCACCAGGCTGATGCGGCCCCCAGTGAAAATGAGTTTGACACCCCTACCATAAGGGAAATTAGGACTCAACCTGAGTTAGACCAAGAATCCTAAAATACTCAGTAACTGGTGGCACAAATTACCTTTGGAATTGAAAGTTGGGGGGAGGCGGGTAAAGAAGAATTGGTTAAAGATGATTTAAGAAGCAACTAAATCCTTCCATATCCTGCCTCCCTCCATGCCACTGAGCAACCGCCACTCCCCCACCCCACAGAAGACTCGTTTTGGTTTCCGGAGAAGGGAAAAGACAGGCTATCCTCAATCAACCTCAAGCACCATGAAGGATGAGGGTATGACCAATAGCAGGGGGTTAAAAGGAAGGTTGCAAACCGAATACTAAGATTCCCGGTTGTCCCCATCTAGCTCCCAGAAAATTGTTAGCTAGTCAGGAGGCTGAAAGAGTCTCTGGGGAATCTCACAAGCCTAAGAGGAAAATTCTAAAATTACCATCACAGTTTCCCCAATAAATGAACCAGCTAGTTCACTCTATAGTTCACTTAATATTTTGCAAGTAACATTAAAGGCCTTCCTGTAGGCATTTTCATTCCCCACTCTTAAAAATGATCAGAGAGCAGATGAAAAAATTCTAATATGAAATGCAAAGACCAAAACTATCAATCAATGAAACCTGATGGGAATAGAGCCTACACAGATAAAAGAAAAATTCTAAATAGTAATGATAGTAATAATAATACATTCAGTTACACAGAATATTTCAAGCATGAAACAAAAATGGGATGCTGTGGGAAATAAAAACATTAAGAGAACAACAAGATTCTGAAAAACTAAACTGTGATAGTAGAGATGAAAAACAACAGAAGAGATAGAAGATAAAGGTGACAAAATCCCCCTTAACCAAAGAAGGTTAAGTAAAAGTATAAAGAGATGGAAAATACATAAGAAAGTTAGATAGTCAGTTCAGGAGATTTAATTAATTCAAATAATAGAACCCAGAAGGAAAGAATCAATAAAATAATTCAGGAAAATTTCCCAGAACGTCAGAATTTAAGTTGCCATATTGAAATGGTCCAATACAATGAATGAAAATACATCCAAATCAAGACAAATCATCATGAACTTTTAGAAGACTGGGAACAAAGAAAAAATCTTCCAATCTCCAGAGGGGTGGAAAAAAATAACAGAAAAAAAAAGTCATGCAAAGAATCAAGAATCAGAATGACTTTGTACAGTGCAACAACAGTAGAAACTAGAAGATAATGGAGTAACAAACTTCAAAAGAAAACATTTATTTAATTTTATTGAATTTATTGGGTGACATTGTTAATTGTATAGTTTCATGTGTACGATTCTATAATATACATCATCTGTGTTCTGTATTGTGTGTTCGCACCCCAAGTCCAGTCCCCTTCCATCAGCATTTATCCCCCATACCCTCTTCCACCTCCCCCCACCACCCTTTTCCTCTGCTAATCACCTGCTGTCTGTCTATGACGGGGTTTTGCTTTTTGCTTAATCACTTCACCTTTTTCACTCAGCCTCACAACCCCTCTCCCTCTGACAACTAGCTGTCTGTTCTCTATCTATAAGTCTGTTTCTATTTTGCTTAGTAGCTTATCTTACTAATAAGATTCCACACATGAGTGATATCACACAGTATTTGTCTTTCTCTGACTGGCTTATTTCACTTAGCATAATGTTCTCCAGGTCCACCATGCTGTCACAAAGGGTAAGATTTCCTTCTTTTTTTACAGCCAAGTAGTATTTCGTTGTGTAAATTTACCATAGCTTTAAAAAAAAAAAGCAAAAAAATCATTGATTTGTTGTTCCATTTTATTTATGCATTCATTGGGTGATTCTTGTATACACCCTGACCAGGGAATCAAACCTACAACCTTGGCATATTGGGACCAAATGAGCTACCCAGCCAGGGCATAGTACAAATTTTTTTATCCATTCATCTACTGATGGGCACTTGGGCTGCTTCCAAATCTTGGCTTTTGTAAACAACACTGCAATAAACTTAGGGGTGTCCTTTCGAATCAGTGTTTTGGGTTTCTTCAGATATGTCCCCATAAGCAGAATAGCTGGGTCATTAAGGCAGATCCATTTTTAACCTTCTGAGGTAACTCCACACTGCTCTCCACAGTGGCTGCCCCAGTCTGCATTCCCACCAACAGGGCACAAGGCTTCCCTTTTCTGCACATCCTCACCAGCACTTGTATGTTGATTTGTTAATGATGGCCATTCTGATTGGTGTGAAAGGGTATCTTATTATAGTTTTAATTTGCATTTCTCTGATGATTAGTGACATTGAGCATCTTTTCATATGTCTATTCGCCATCCGTATGTCCTCCTTGAAGTGGTGTTTATTCAGATCCTTTGCCTGTTTTTTAACTGGATTTTTTTGTGTTGCATTTTATAAGTTCTTTATGAATTTTGGATATTAACCCCTTATCAGACGTATCACTGGCAATTACATTCTCCCATTCACTGGACCATCTTTTCATTTTGTTGATGGTTTCCTTTGCTGTGCAAAAGTGTTTTTTTTAAGATTTTATTTATTTATTTTTAGAGAGAGGGGGAGAGAGGAGAAAGAGAGCAAGAGAAACATCAGTGTGTGGTTGCCTCTCACACACACACCCCCACCGCCAGGGATCTAGCCCACAACCCAGGCATGTACCCTGACTGGGAATCAAACCAACGACCCTTTGACCTTTTTAGTTTGACATAGTCCCATTTATTTTGTCTTGTTTCCCTTGCCTGAGGAGATATATCAGAACAAATACTGCTATGAGATATGTGTAAGATTTTACTGCCTATGTTTTCTTCTAGGATTTTTATGGTTTTGAGTCTACATTTAAGTCTACAGTACATTTTGAGTTTATTCTTGTGTATGGTGTAAGAAGGCAGTCTATTTTCATTTTTTTGCATATATTTGTCCAATTTCCCCAACACCATTTGTTAAGTAGACTGTCTTTACCCCACTGTATGTTTCTGACTCCAAAGGAAAATAATTTGTAGTCTAGAATATTATCAAAGTACCAAAAAAATGTGAAAGTAGAAGATAAAAGACATTTCCAAATATCAATGTTTCAAAATATTTACTTTCAATACTCTTTCTCAGAATACTTCTAGAGAATGTACTTCCACCAAAAAGAAGGAAGAAACCAAGAAGATGACTTGAAATACAGAAAACTGAAGATTCAATTCAAGGGAAATAAAGGGAATCTAAGAAGGTAGTTGCATAACAGTTACGTAGGGCCACTGGTCCAGGCCGGGTCAGGTCAGAAGGCTCAAGAAAGTAAAATGAATAAAATATTTCATGAAAATAAGTATCTTGAGGTAAAAAAGATTTAGGGTTGAGTTAATGGTAAGTATACATAAGTAGTATATATGAAATGTTCTAATGCTAAGAACATACTTAGAAAGACAATTATTAACTATAAGGAATGAAGTAATTATGCAGAAAAATAAAGTTAAGATCAACTGAACTGGATTTAACTAAACAAGAGTTTAGTTAAAAGTGCATCATAAAGTACCTCTTTCCCAGAAAGGCCGCTGTATGCTGGGGAAGATACATGTAGGAAGCTGGACTGTTTGCATAAATGCTGAGCCTAGAAGCATTTTGGTCAGTAGTCACTTCATGATACATTCTAACAAAATAGAAAAACTAAAAATAATTGTTTCTGAATAATCATCTACATGAGATTATTGGAATTTAATGCAAGAAGGGGGTGATTTTTCATGCTCAGATATGAAGTAAAGTTTAAGTTAGAAACAGAAGCAGATTGAAAACCAGAAGTGCTTTACAATCTAGTCCTAAGTGCCCATGGAAGGCTGTGTTCAAGTTTCTTTCAATGGGTCTGCAAGAAGGGTGAGCATAAGGGTAAAGCAGCAGCTCCTGGAGCCTCTCCTGTTCAGCCCCATTTCCAGCAGCAAATTTACCCATGGAAGAGCCTTAGAATAGACCCACAAATGCACAAGCAGAGCATTGCAGAGCCCAAGCTCCAAACTGAAAACCTGACTTCAGGCTTACATCAGTCTCACTAAGAAACTATTCTCACCTACAAAAAATCTGGAATCACTATCCTTTCAACATTTACTAAGCGCTATTATCGTTTTAGTGTATTTGCCAACCTTAGCAGTTATGTGTCACTTTCTCACAAAAAAGTTTTTGAGTGAAGTTAATTGGTTCTTGCAACTAATGCTATTTCCTAAGATTTGAATTTTAAGTGCTTTAAAATAAGTGTTTATTTTATTTCAGGGTTAGCCCACTTGGGATCCTCTATTATTATCATCATAAAAATACCTGTTTGTGCCTATTCCAAGGCACTTTCCACACAACCAGATGGCCCAGGCTTTCCACTTCCACAACATCCAAGCCGTGTTCCTTACCACTTTATGAATTTCACATAACTGGCACAGCCTGTACCCAGGATACCACTCACCATGTGGTGCATACTGCAGAAGATTATTTAGAGTAATCTAATGATAAAGAACAGACATGTGTTTGATGGTGGGTTCCAGAACCAGTTAACTACCTAAAAAATTTGGCTTAAAGCTTTTAGACTTCCTAATGATTTGGTCTGTTGCCATATCAACTCTAATCTTCACTTTTCAAACCAATCTTTAGGCACACTAAACATTAAAACAGTAAACATTAAAACAGCAATAAGGAATAGCTTCTGAACAAGTCTTAAGTTCCTTTAGTAAAGTGTGTTTTGAAACTATAAAAGTCATTCTTCTCAATATATTGGAAACTTTTAAAATGAATTACATTCTATACCATATGAGCTCACCTATATTTGAAATCTAAAACAACAACAAAATGAAACTCACAGATACAAAGAATAGACTGGTGGTTGTCAATGGTGGGAATGGGTGAAACAGGTACAGGGGGTTAAAGGTAAACTTCTATTTGTAAAATAAGTAAGTCATGGGATGTAATGTGCAGCACAGCACAACAGTTAATAGTACTGTATCATGCATTCAAAAGTTGCCAAGAGTAGATCTTAAATCTATCATCATAAAAGGGGACTCATGCACTGTTGGTAGGGCTGTAAATTGGTGGGGCACTATGGAAAAGTGTATGAAGATCCCTTGAAAAATTAAAAATACAACTACCATATGACCCTGCAATTCTACTTCTGGGTCTTTATCTTTAGAAAATGAAAACACTAATTCAGAAAGATTCATGCACCCTTATGTTCATTGCATTACTTACAATAGCCAAGATATGGAAGCAGCCTAGGTGCCCATCAATACAGGAATGGATAAAACAGATGTGACATGTATATACAACAGAATATTACTCAGCAATAAAAAAGAATGAAATCCTGCCATTTGTAACAACATGGATGGATCTACAGGGTTATTAGGCTAAATGAAATAAGTCAGAGAAAAACAAATACTATATGAATTCACTTAAATGTGGAAGAAAACAAAAAACAAATAATCAAACAAAACAAAATAAAAACAGACTCAGAAAAAGAGAGCAAAATGAGAGCTGCCAGAGGAGAGGAATGTGGGAAAATGGGTAAAAAAGGTGAAGGGGAAAAAGAGTTATAAACCTGCAGTTACAAAATAAATAAGCCATGGAGATGTAGAGTACAGCACAGGGAATACAGTCAATAGTACTGCAGTAACTACACATAGTGACAGATGGTTATAGACTTAAGTGTGCTAATCATATTGCAAGGTATATAAATATCCAATCACTACTGTACACTGGACACTAATATACTACTGTATGCCAACCACACAATTTTAAGTTCTCATATAATAAAAAAACTTAGTAACTATGTGTTGATGGATGTTAACTAGATTTATTATGGTAATCATTTCATAGTATATACTTATCAAACTATTATGCTGTACCCCTGAAACTATTAATAATATGTTGTATGTCAATTAAAAAATAGATTATGACCTTTAACCAGTTTTTAAACTTTATAAATACACAAACCTTATGAAATATAAACATCAAATTTAGCTTAAAAAAGAGGCAACACTCCCAGTCAAGATGGCAGCATAGGTAAACGCAGCTCTCCTCCTCCCACAACCTCATCAAAATTACAACTAAACCATAGAACAACCATCATTCAGAACCATCACAAATGGAGCTGAATGGAAGTCCTACAGCTACGGAATTAAAGAATAAACCATATCAAGACTGGTAGGAGGGGTAGAGATGTGGAACTGGCTGGTTTTACACCATGTGTGGCAGATAAAAACCAGAGGGATATCTCAGGAGCAAGAAAAGGATCCCAGCCCCACACCAGGCCCACCAGCCCAGGTTTCAAGTGCCAGGAAGATAAGTCTCCATAAGTTCTGGCTATAAATACCAGTAGGGATTGAAGCTGTGGAACACAGAAACTGCTGGAATCCCAGGCAATTCCTCTTAAAAGGCCCATGCACACAGACTTACTTGGAATCACTCCCTCTGAGCTCCAGTGCAGGAGCAGCAGGTTGAAAGGCACCGAAGACACAGAGGAAGGAACTGAATTGTATGGTATCAGGGTGAGAGCTAGGGGGCAGCTTTCTCCCAAACAGAAGTACTGAAGAGGCCATTTTCCTTTTCTGGGCCCTCTCCCAACAGAGCCAGCAGGCTCTGAGACTCCATCAACCTGGCTACCACTGTTTGCCCCTCCCTGGTGATTCTGAGGCCCAGCCCCACCCAACAGTCAAGCCTGCCCAAGCTGTTTCCAGTGGCTTTTCCATAGCAATGGCTTGTCTTAGCCCATGCTTCAGATCTTCCTAAATTCTCTCAAATAAGCAGCATCTCTCACTAACTTGTGCCAGGCCTGGCCCTAGCAGCAGCTTGGTCTCGCCTGGACACCTCCAAGCCAAGCACAAGTATCAACTATCTGTAGATCACTTTGTAGCTTATGCTGTGTGTCCCTTGACCAAACATAGAGGGTTGCTGACCTTGGGCAGCCATCAAGGCTCAACCAAACAGGAAGGTATACACAACCCATATGGTGGGCACATCTTGAGTAACCACCTTGGGTGATAAAGGAGGCTGTGCCAATGGATCCTATAGGACACCTACTGTATTTGGCCACTCTACCAAGCCTGAGAGATATAGCTGCTCTACTTAATACACAGAAATAAACACAAAGAGGCTACCAAAATGAGGAGAAAAAGAAACAAAATCCAAATGAAAAAACAAAACAAAGCATCAGAAAAGGAACTAAAAATGGAGATAAGCAATCTATCAGATGCAGAGTTCAAAACACTGGTTTTAAGTATGCTCAAGGAACTTCATGACAACCTCAACAGCATAAAAAAGATCCAGTCAGAAACAAAGGATACACTAATTGAAATAAAGAACAATTTACAGGGAGTCAACAGAAGAGCGGGTAAAGCAAAGAATCAAATCAGCAATTTGGAATATAAGGAAGCAAAAAACAACAAATCAGAACAGCAAGAAGAAAAAAGAATCCAAAAAATTGAGGATAGTGTGAAGAGTTCTGGGACAAGTTCAAGATGTCCAACATTCACCTCATGGGGGTGCTGGAAGGAGAAGAGAGAGAACAAGAAAACCTATTTGAAAAAATAATGACAGAAAACTTTTCTAACTTGGTGAAGGAAATGGACATACATGTCCAGAAAGTGCAGAAAGTCCCAAACAAGATGAACCCAAAGAGGCCCACACCAAGGTACATCATAATTAAAATACCAAAGGTTAAAGGCAAAAAGAAAATCTTAAAAGCAGTCAAAGCCATGCGGTTAGTGACCTACAACGGAGCTCCCATAAGACTGTCAGCTGATTCAAAACACTCTGCAGGCTAGAAGTGACTGGCAAGAACTATTCAATGTGATGAAAAGCAAGGACCTACATCCAAGGCTACTTTATCCAGCAAAGCTATCATTTAGAATCAAAGGACAGATAAAGAGCTCCCCAGACAGGAAAAAGCTAATGGAGTTCATCACCAAACCAGTATTATATGAAATGTTAAAGGGTCTTCTTTAAGAAGATTAAAAATATAAACAGTAAAATGGCAATAAATACATATCTATCAACAATGGAATCTAAAAAACAAAATAAATGATAAAACAGAACAAAACCGAAATTATAGATACAGAATGTTTCGATGGTTGCAGCAGGGACGGGGCTTGGGAGATGAGCAGAAGAGGTGAAGGGATAAAGAAGTAAAAATGGGTAGTTACCAAATAGTCATGGGGATGTAAGTGCAGCATAGGACACAGAGTAGCCAAAGAACACATATGCATGATGCATGGGCATGGACAACGGTGTAGGGACTGCCTGAGGGACTGGGGTACAGGCTGGGTAGAGGGGAGAAAGGGGGAAAATTTGAACTATAATATCATAAACAATAAAATACAATTTTTTTTAAAAAGGGAGGCAACAAAGCATAACAGATCACAGTAGCATGGAATGATGCTGTCATCTTGATGCCACGGACACTTTAACTAGCTCTTTTGTTTCGTAACTGATAATTTTTCCAGCTTGGCTCCTATTTTCTCTTGAGGAAAATAAACATCTCTGACATCAAGTAGTGAAGACAAGGTGCTTAGAGATCTGTGGCTTGGTGAAGTGGAGTATAACACGTACTGATTGTCAGGCACTGGACCAGGAATACAAAATAACGAATAGTTTGACATATCTGTAACGCCAAAAAAGTCAATCATAAAACTATCAGCAAAACAACAACCTAGTGCACCAAGTAATGGTACAAAAGATACCACTGACTGCACAACCAACTCACGCATTTTTTCCCTAGAGATGAGCATCCCTAATTCTGCCTTGTTCTTTGTTTTCAAATTTAGCTGGAACATATGAAACAGTTACATAAGTTCTGTTGGGCATTCAAGTATCCTCAGAAGCATTACTAATGGTTCTAGTAAAACTCTGCAGGGAAAAGGCTTTAAAAAAGTAAAGAAGAATGAGAAATCAGTCGCAATTAAAATTTGGGTATGTAAAAACTGTTCTACAATGACATTATTAAATTGGCAAGGAGTTACATTGGGGCAAAAAATATAGTTTTCTGATATAGGGACAACCAGGAAAAAAATGTAAAGGCAATCAAACAACTACATCAAAAACTGACAGTGTCCAAAAGTGTAGCCACCAAACCCCCCAAAACCCTGGGTTAAATACCGAATTTTCCTGTCTATAATGCGCACTTTTCTACCCAAATTTTTGAGGGAAAAATAAGGATGTGCATTATACATGGGTGGTACTAATTCCATATCTATCTAAATGTTTTTCATTCTTTTATTTATGCTTATATGTTAACAGTGTAACTCTAGAAGGCAATAACAATATTCATATGTTTAAAAATGCATGCTTAAATTCCTTTATAATACAAAAAGTATCTAAATATAAATAAATAATTAATTGATTAAATTAAAAAATTAAAACAAGATTCTTATTCTGAAAGTTTGGACCAAAAACATGGGTGTGCACTATACACAGGGGCACATTATACATGGCAAAATACAATACTAATTCTCTTACTAGCAAGTTACTAACCCTCCCTCAGCCACGCTGCTTTAGCCAAAGTAACGCAAGCTGTTATAACTTACATACAAACAGCAATATACACAATTTCTCAACATAAGAAAGTGATAAACATGGCATCTTCTCAATCTCTTGAAGTTTTTATAAGGAACAAAGGGCCTAATGTAGGTGAATGACTTCTGCAATAGGTGTAACAAAAGTTTATGTAAACATAATGTAAGTTAATGTAAACATAACTAACTAATAATTCTTTTAAATCTGGGGATATTTTGAAATGAAGTAAATTATCTCCCTAAGTGTGAAAAATCTGCTGTGTCATATTTATGACTTAAACTGTAAAGCTTCAATGATGAAAATCAAAATAACTCTTTTCACTTACCTTCACTATCTAAACTTGTTTGCATATTAAAACTACCACAAACATTATACAAGCAGATTTTTCTTTTAAGTCAAATAAGAAGCTATTTTTACATCAAAATAATTGATCATCTCTTCTCAAAAGAGACTAGTCTAAATAAATTTCCTCTTCAGACAATGGTCCAAACTTTAAGGTTGAAACATGACAAAATTCTAACATTAGGGCCTCTTGTGTTGCTGTAGTTAACAGAAGTGGGCAAGCTTTACATTTAATAATGCAAAAATTGCAATAACCCTAAATTTGTGCAATTAAAATTTTTGAGGATTCTCTCATGCTCTGTGCAACATTTTATAAAATATAACAACAATAAAGCTCTGAGATGTTTTCCTTTAATGTGTGGTGTCTTCATGCTGAGGAACATTTCCAGTTTTAATAAATTTGATTTCTGTCTATCACACTTACCTTTTTGTGATAAATGCTACAGAGTCCTCTCTCTATGTCAGGCAATTTATGCAGATGATTTTCTATCTGACCAAACACGCTGAATTCTGAATGCAGAACTTCAGATACAGCATCCAGCCGAGCATTTATTTCCCTATGAGAACAGGTAATAGCAATTATGAGATACGTTAGCAATTCAGAAAGTAGACATTTCCCACTCTAGAGCCCAGCACTGTGATGAACCACTTAGAAAAGCACAAAGAAAACTTCTCCTCCACATCTCTGGTCCTTTCCTGGCCCACATCATTGGAATCGAAAAGCAGGCACCACACAAGGAGAGTCATTAGGTGGGGCAGACACTGGCTCATCGGGTTTTCCTCTTCTCCTGGGCAGACACAGAGACTACATTTCTCAGTCTCCCCTAAAGATAGGAATGGCCATGTACCCAAGCTCTAGCCAATGAAATGGGGGTAGGAATGATTAAGCCACTGCTCATCGTGGCCCAGGAAAACCTGTGTGTTCGTGCTCTCCCCTTCTGCCAGCAAGAGGTGAAGCCCAGGGCAATCTTGTTGACTCCATCAGCCTGGGCCCATGAATGGAGCAAAAAACTCTCCAACCCCATATCCACTGCCCACTGGACTTACATTAGAAACAAGTAAATGTTCATTGTATTTCAACCCGATTGAGGATTTATGTGCTACAACTGCTTGCATCACCTTGGCTACTGTAATAGGTCTACGATGGCAACTAGATTTTCCTCTCTGACTGAAATGACTGACCATCTCAGTCATAAAACAATTCCTTCAGTTAACCAACTGCTTTGATAGAAGGCTTGGTGGTGGTGGGTGAACTGATCAACTGCACCGGTGAAACGGGATCAGGCACGCAGAGCCTGAGCAAAGGCTAGGAGTAACAACACAAAGTCATGACATCAGAAAACACAGGAGGCAGGGAGGCAGGACTTTATCAATGCCTACATGGTAAGCGATGGGTCACCTGGGAAGAAATGGTGAGCCTCTGTCAACTTAAAATGGAAGCCTGACTGACTAAATGTGTCCTGTACATGATGTGGCCCATCTAGTTCCTAAGGACACCAAAGGCCTACACTAGGTACAGCGGCTGTGTGTGGTGTTAAAGACCAGGACAAGTACACCTCTCTAGTGGACAGCAGGCCCTCAGGAAACGTTGTTTTGAATGAGTAAAGGAAGGAAGAAGCAAACACATGAAACCATGAACTTGACTTTTGGAGGGAAAGGGAGACATCAGCTCCTAAATACACATTTGTTTCTCAAAGTTCTGTTGATATCACACACATTCATGTGAAACTGCAACACTTACATCAGAATCCTACCTGGATGACTGTGAAATTGAGTACTTTGCAATAGTTGAGTACTTTTATCTTTACAACTATCCCGTGAGGCCATGCCTGTTCATGATACAGCTGGCTGTAAAGCAGGCATTTGGTTAGCATGACTCAGCAGAACATGCCAGAGCTGGTGGACACACAGACTGGCTCTTCCGTTCTCACTGGCGTGGGCGGTTAAATCCGTCCATCTCTCTCCATCTCCACTGCTGTCACACCAGTCTAAGTCACAGATCGCTTCTCAGAAAGACTACCAAAACAGCCGCCTAACCTTCCTCCCCACACCCACATCTGCCCCTTTTTCCAATCCATTCTCCACACTGTACCCCAGAGGCCTTCCTACAGTCCAGATCTGTTCATGTCATACCTCTGCTTTAAGCCCATCAATACCTGGCCAGTAATCTTAGGTTCAAATCCAGAATCCTTAACTGACTTACAGGAAAAATCAATCCCTGCCTCTCAAGTCTCACTGCAGAACACCTGTTACTCTCTACCTCTCACGCCAAGCTTCAGAAAGACTGGACTTTTTTCAATGTTTTGGTCACTCCAGATTCTCTAACATCATAGCTTTCAAGTTTACTGCTCACTCAACTTTGAAGACTCTTCCTCTTTCCTACAACCTACAAGCTCCACTTTGTTTGGTTAATCACCCTTCCTCTGAAAGGTCTTTCAACTGCATTACACCAAATTTAACCCTTTGCAACCCCTTTCCATACCACCTTCTATTTTCTTTCCATGGTGAAAATCGTAATTGTATCTATTTCCTGTCTTTTCCACTAGACTGAAAGCTCAGTGAGAACAGGGACCATACCTTCATTCCCACAGTTCTGGGATCACAATATGTGCCCAATAAAAAGCTGTTGAATTCAACTCAACTCAATTCTAAAGACTATATATAAAGCAAAGCATAATGAAGTGAAAAAAATTAAATTTTCTTTGCATAGGATTGTTGTGATAAAATAAATCAATGTTTTACCCTAACTTTTAAGCAAAATGCTATACAAAGATAAAGTTTTATTTTAATAACTCCCTCATGAATAAATGAAAGATGACACCAAATGGAAAAGACTACGATGATGCTACAGATGGTGTGAGGACAGTAAAACAATGCCATCTGTGAACGGGTAAGACAGCCTCCAAAGATAGCTGCTCTCTCAGAAATTATAAAGGTTGTCTGGGACATGAAAAGATAAAAGCAAACGAGGTTAATAAAAACCCAAATCATATTGATGAAGTCCACCAGACTTTTTTTTAATAGGCACAAAACTATACATTTCTAGAAAGAGACTGAAAAGGTTGTGCTAAGTTGGTTTGCAATCTGGAAAAATAAAAAGGTAGTTGCTTTTCTTTTATACTAGTGACACCACAAGCAAAACTTTGTTCACTATGAATTATTTTGGATTTTATGCAGCCTTCATTTGATACAGAGAGGTAACAGCTCGAAGGCTAGTAATTAAGGTTCAGAAGTCAGGTGACATCAGTTCCAATGCAGGCTCTACCATTTACCAGTTGTTTAGCCTTGCTCCAGTTTCTCCATCTATAATGAGAATAATAATGTCCCCTCATAGAATTGTTACAAGAATTCAATGAAATAATACATGTAAACACTTAGAACAGTGCCTAGTACATGGTAACTATTCCAAACATGTTAACTGTTACCATCACCATTTTTATGGTGATCTTTATTGGCTTACAAAATGTGTCTGGTAGAGTCCACAACAAACAGCACAGGAGAGAGGAGAAACAGCACCCAAAATATAAGCCTGGAAATAAGTATGTGTGGACAAAACTTAAGACACTGATATACAGACTGTTATTTTGTGCAAAGTGAACAAAAGGAAGGATTGCACAAGGAAAGCTAGAGCTGGGATCTCAAGTGCTAACTCTGATAGGAGCAGGGACCTGAAGTACCACGTGGAGACTGGTTAGTAGGCCGCAGCGTGGGAGAGCGCCGTGACCTTTACAAGTGTCCAACTCGGACAGGGAGTAGGTGGAAGGGTGCGCGGCTCCATTTATCACAGATCTCCCCTCACTGCTCACTGAGGCAGCCGTAATTCCACTTTATCTCCTATAAGCAGATCAGAATGCAAAGAAATAAAAATGACTTCTAATCAAGTTTTTAAAATGAAACAGTCTGCATTAGTAGGGATGAGAAGACTTTCCAAAGAGCTGTAAAACAGTATGTCAGACCACTAGAATAGAGAACAGTCACTTTGGTGCAATCGATGAAAGAGATTTGGTGACAGTCAACAAAACAGGAAGTAGCACTGCAAAGCAGGAGATAGTAAAGATATTATTCTGATATGCCCTATTCTACTGTTGATCTTAAAACATGATACATTCCAAAGCTTCCCCAATAAATAGTGTTGGAAAACTGGGATAGTCACATGCAAAAGAATGAAACAGGACTGCTATTTGACACCATACACAAAAAATAACTCAAAATGGATTAAACACTTAAATATTAAGAACCTAAAACAATAAAACACACAGAAGAAAACACAGGTACTAAACGTATAGACTTTGGTCTCAGAGTGGGTTTTACTAACTTCACCCCAAAGGCAGGGAAGTAAAAGAAAAATAAGTGAATAGGACTGCATCATACCAAAAAGCTTCTGCACAGCGAAGGAAACCATCAACAAAACAAAGAGGTAACCAGCCAACTGGTGAAGATACCTGTAAATGATATTGCAATAAGGGGCTAATGTCGAAAATATAAAGAACTCATAAAAGTCAACAAAAAATAAATAATACAATTAAAAAATGGGCAGAGAACACTTTTCCCAGTAAGACATACAAATGGCCAATAAATATTTAAAAAGATGCTCAAATGCACTAGCTATAAGAGAAATGCAAATCGAAACCTCAATAAACTACCACCTCACACCTGTTAGAATGACTATTATCAACAAGACAAGAAATAGCAAACATTGGAGAGGACGTGAAGAAAAAAGAACACTTGTACACTGCTGGTGGGAAGGTAATCTGGTAGAGCCAGTATGGAAAACAAGACGGAGGTTCCTCAAAAAATTAAGAACAGAGTTACCATATGACCCAGCAATCCCTCTTCTGGGTATCTACTAGAAAAATTTGAAAACATGTATTCGTGAAGATATATGCACCCCTATGTTCACTGCAGCATTATTCCTGGTGGCCAAGACATGGAAACAAACTAAATGTCCTCCAATGAATGACTGGATAAAGGAGACATGGTACAGATCTACAACGGAATATGGCTCAGGCATAAGAAAAGATTAAATATTGCCATTTGCAACATGGATGGATCTTGAGAATGTCATACATTATAAACGAATGAAAAGAAGACACCTGAGTCATTTCATTCCATATGACAAGAACAATGAACTTAAGGTTCTGGGCATGACAAGGATTGTTTTTTACAACCAAAGCCCCAAGGACTAAATGTGGGCGTCCCTGGAGTCCTTCACATTTGAAGACGCACTGGGTGATGACATTAGAATTTGTTGTGTATGGCCATCACTCAGAAACTCAGGGCATAACCTACAGCTATTGCCATTGTAAAGACATGTGATGGAGTCTGCATCTGCTGGTTGATCCAAAAAGATACCTTTATAATTCTAAGGTAAGGTTATTTAGGGGAAAAAAGTTAAAATACAAACTGCTGCCCTGAGAGGTGTAGCTCAGTGGATTCAGTGTGGGCTGCAAATCAAAAGGTCGCCAGTTCAATTCCCAGTCAGGGCACATGCCTGGGTTGCAGGCCAGGTGCCCAGGATGGGGTGTGCAAGAGGCATCCACACACTGATATTTCTCCACCTCTCTTTCTCCTTCTCTTCCACTGTCTCTAAAAATGCAAACTGCTGAAGAAAGATTGTTTTCTATTGTTCTAATTTCTTCTGAAAGATTTTCTCATAAATAAAATGAATAAATTAAACTCGGATATTAACACATTGGTCATGCAACACAGCTAAACCAATGACCTAAACACATTTCGAGCAGAAACATGAATCATGAGCCCTCTCCTAGGGCCGGAGCATCACTACTCAGATCTACCTAGCTTCACCTCTCACATGCACCGTTCACCCTGAGAACAATCACTGAGTGCTTACAAAGTACGAACTGCAGAAGCAGCCGAAGACGGAGGATAAGGTGTGACAGTGGGAGCTAGAAAGATAAGCAGGGACATGGTCGTGTGCGTGCTGCAGACCACACAGGAGCTCTGGCTTCATCCTGAGGGTCACAGGAGCCAATGGCCAACGTCTGAAAGGACAAAACAGCAGCAGCAGGAAGATTGGTCAGAGGGCTGTTTCTATAATCCAGGAGAGTGCTGTTAATAATCTGAACTTCGGTAGAGAATACAGGAATGAAAATAGCTCACAGTGTCAAGAGTTACTGAGAACACAGAACTACTAGGAGTAGTGTATGGTAAGGGAAGCGGGGGAAGGAATAACTTGTGTAATGAGATGCACTGTGATGCCATCCACAGGTATCATGCTCAAAACCTTACAGATACGAAGGAAGAGTTTTATTTTCTGTATGAAATAATATTCTAAAGAGCTATTGTGAATATTTACCTTATTCCAAATTGTAAACCACCCACCCAACAAGCTTTTCACAACTTTCATTACTCATGTTCTAATGAGCCATCATTTTTATCAATAGAAAACAATCCACCCTTTTCAGAATATTAAATAGAGCAGTTTTTTGACAGCTACTCTCCACTGTCAGTTTAGGCCACAATCATGAGTCTTTGAAAAGCGCATGATATGACCTACTCTTGGTAGCAATGGTGGGAGTGGGTACTTTCAGACCATCCCAACTGAGGAAAATTTCAAAAGCCAAATAAAGCATTAAAATGGTCATAAAAGCATCAAAGAACTAACAAAATGGTCAGGAATAACTATACTAAACTCTAAAAGAAAGTAAGAGCCCAGAGAAATAATCCAATAGTTAAAGCCACTTTTGCGCTAAAGAGGTATGTCAGAAGAATCTGTTGTAAAAATGAGCTGCCTTCATAATAAGGATGAATCTGCAATTTGAATTGGGATCATCTGAATGCATTAAAACATGTCAGACACTGAACTTGAATTAGAAAGGTCCCAGATGGGTAGTGCCACCAAGAATATGGCGGAAGCAAATAATCATCCTCTCTAGGAGAAAGCACCTTCATTCTAGCCCTCATATTATTCTTAAAAATATATTACCAGTCCTGGCTGGTGTGGCTCAGCAGATTGAGCACCAGTGTGCAAATGAAAAGGTTGCCAGTTCAATTCCTAGACAGGGTACAAGTCTGACTTGCAAGCCAGGTCCCTCATTTGGGGGCATGCAAGAGTCAGCCAATCTATGTTTCTTTCACACAGCAATGTTTCTCTCCCTTTTTCTCCCTCCCTTCCCCTCTTTCTAAAGAGTAAATAAAATTGTTAAATATAATATACAGATATATTTACATGTCTATCTATATATCCCAAATAATATTATCAGTAAACAGAAACATTAAGCATAACAAAAGAAACCAGACAGAATCAATAAAAAACAGGTAATAAAAACGGACATACAAACTATCAAGCTTTGGTAATGGGGGTGGGTGCTGAATGATTAAAATTACCCAAGAAATCAGAGAGAAAAAAAAACAAAAGAAAGCAAGTAAAGCACAGAACAGGTAGTGAAGTTAGAAATCAAACCAGTTATGTAATTCTCACTGCTTCAGTGATCTTTCTTCGCTCTCTGGCTCTTCGTAATATTTTTTATCTCTGATTTAGTGTCATATGATTTAGCAAAATGTGGATTTGTTTTCCATTGCATTTTGGGTTCACTGTGATTCTGAACCTAAGGATTCACATCTCTCATGAAATATAAGAAATTCTCATCTTTTATTATTCTTTGAATATTGTCTTTCTTCCAGTTCTAATTTTTTTCTACCTTAAAGCTGATGAGGATTACGTCAGGCCACCTAATTTTCGACTTGTCTTCCAATCTCATCTTTCAGCACATTGTCTCTCTGTGCTCCACTCTAGGTAACTTCGAGTATTATCTCACATTCCAGTTATCGCATCTATTCCTGTTTAACCCACTACAGCTAAAAGCTGAATGTGGTTCTTTCTGAAAATTGAACTAATCTCTTTTGATCTAGTTTTGCTCTGTGTTCATGTTTTTTTTTATTTTGCATTTCTTTTAACATGGTGGTTTGATATTTATCTTTATAATTCCATTATCTGAAAGTCCTAGAATTAGTAATTCTACTGGTCACAATTTCTGCTGACTCACACTCCTGGCCGCTCATTTCCCCTCCTCTTTTGCAGCTATGCTTTGCAAGTTTATGGAAGAGCTTCTTCTTTAGGATTCCTCAGAGGCCTAGACTGAGCAAATTTGCATTTGCTTCCACCCTGAACCTTTAGGTACCATGGGACCATTTTAAATAAATTTCACAACTTAGACCTTGTGAGACCACACAGATAATACATATTGGAATAGCAAACCTGAGTGAGGGTGGTCCTGAGATTAACAATTTTTGGGAACTTTTCCCCTACAAGACCTGACCAAAGACAGACACCTATCTCTTTGTTCCCTCTCTTTACTGAGATATGATTCTTGAGTGTCTCACATTACTATAGGCTCCCTAACTTAAACAGATGCAAGACCTTGACTCCTGTTTCCCACAGGCTTTTAAAACCCAATCCTTTTGCCCTGGCTGGTGTGGCTCAGTGAACTGAGTGCCACCTGCGAATCAAAGGGTATTGGTTCGATTCCCAGTCTAGGGCACATGCCTTGGGTTGTGGGCCAGGTCCCAGTAGGAGGTACACCAGAGGCAACTACACATTGATGTTTCTCTCCTACTCTTTCTCTCTCCTTTCCCCTCTCTAAAAATAAATAAATAAAATCTTTTCAAAAAACAGTCCTTTTGAGTACCAACATCTTCAAAGGCCTAAGGGGCAGCCACAACACCGGAGTCAACTCACTTCCATTCACAGTTCCTTTTTCAATCTGTTCCCTGAGTCTTTCTCCTTATTTATTTATTTATTTATTTATTTATTTGGTTAGTTAGTTTAACAAGTTCAGCAATATACTAAAAGGATGCTTGTTAAAAGGATACTTAGATACATATCTAAGTATCTCATATAGGGAAACATTTTTAAGACATTAAAGCCACAGAAAATGAAGTCCTCCCACAGCATTTTGAGTAGATACATTCTGAAAATCCCTACCCATAAGGGCATAAAGAGAGAAAGATAAAGCTGGAAGAGCCAAGAAGGAATGAATACACACACACACACACACACACACACACACACACACACACATATTTTTTTCTCCTTTTCTCCTATATTTCTCCTCCTCAGCCCAAACAAAAGTTGCCATTTACTGCTGGTCATTCGAGCCCACCTAGATCTCACTGGAGGCCCTGATACTGTAGAACAACGCAAAGACCAGCTACAAGTTCCTGGATTCTTGCAACCCAGGAGATGCTAGATCATCCACACACAGTAATAGTCAGAGAAGACACTGGGTTGAGAGGCATTTAGGGGCACCTTTCTGTTGACGGCAGCAGTTCTCACTCACGTTCACACAGCAAAGGCACAGGGTCAACAGGAAGCAATCAGCTCTCAGCTGTGTACCACCCACCACTCTCACTTCCCATTTAGGAGCAGCATCTCAGTGGGCAGGGTAAACTCAGAGTCACCGCATGTGAGCACTGTGGGGACAGGCTCATGCAGCATGGGAAACCACAAGGAATAATTAGGGCCTCCCAGCTAATTTCAAGAAGTTTCAGAGTTAAAAATGCCATTTAGTTTTCTTGTTATACATTAAATGTAAAGTGGAGGAAATACATGACATTATTTGTACCTTGGCCAGGGCTATGAATCAGAAATACAACCATTAATAATACTCCAAACATAGAGGCTAACCAAAATAAAAGTTATTTAATTATTCAAGACAATTAACTATCACGAAAATGTACTTGGTGCTTTAGAAAATTACACAAGAGTACAGTCAAATGTCAAGGACCTAAATCCTAACACCAACAATTTTCAGTTTCTTAATTTTAATTATGTAATTTCAATGCCAAGAATTAACTAAGCAACCTTAATACTCTTATGCTGTTTTCTAAAAATCTAATTTGAATTATAAAATATCCTTCATTTGCTCTAATTTTGGTCTTGAGCAAAGCAGTGAGTAACAGGTTAAGTATTTTATTTTAGATACAAAAGCTTCCCCTATTTGCAACTTCACTTTACTGGACACTATAATTTGACCCAATTCGATTAGAAACTCCTTAAGAAAAGGTACATTCATTGTCTTGTCAATGAGGCTATGACACAAAATTTAAAATAACTATATTACACTATTAAGGGAAACAAAGTATAGAGTACTATGTAAATTATGCCCCATCTATGTAAAAGGAGAAGGAGGGGCCTATATTGACATTTGCTTATTTGCTTTTTAAAACAATAAGACTCTGGAAGGTTGTATAAGAAAATAATAACCGCGATCGTCCAGTGGGAACTCAGCAGATGTGGGAGAGGGCTAAAGAGGCAAACATTTCATTATATATCTTTTCACATTTTTAAACTCTAGAATTATGTGAACATAATACTGTCTGTTCAGAAGTTTCAAAATGTTAATATTTTAATGCTGAAAGAAAATACAATGGAGATGGCAAGAGATGCACACACTCTGGATATATTTTGAAGGTAAAAGCAATAGGACCTGGTATTAGATTTTGGTTGTCAGAAAGGAAATGTGCAGAACAAATGCTAGGTTTCTGGCCTATGCAAATTATTAGGTGGAGCTGCTGGTTCCTAGAATGGGGAAACCAGGAGGAAGAACAGGGTTGAATACATTACATTTGAGATGTCTGTGATACACCTATGTGCTTCTGAATCTAATTTGAATATAGAAGCCTAGATAGAAGAAGAGAGTACGGACCAGAGCTACAAATTTGGGAATCCCTGACATTTTGATATTCATAGCCAGGGGAACAGATAAGTTTATATGGGTAGGACAGGAGACAGTGAGAAGAAGGGAAAGGAGGATAAGGTAAGGAAGAAAGCTGAGCTGCTAAGGCTCAGGTTTCAAGACCTCCAATACTGAAAGGCTACATAGAGAATGAAAAGCTAGCAAAGGAAACTTAGAAAAAGCAGCCAGCAAACCAGGAAGGAAATAAAAATGAAGGTTCCACTTCAGAAAAAAAAATAACTAAAAAAAATGCACAAAAGTCCAGAAATAAAGTACACCTCAGTGTGTTGTAAAAGCTGTAAATAGTAAGGAGCAATATAATCAAGTACACATTTTTAAAATAATCTACGCGTAGTGCAGAGTAGAAATAGGAAGGGCAAGACCAGATGCATGAAGATGATTAGCTTCCTCAATTAACCAAAACCCTTTTCACCAAAGGACTTTGATCGGACTGCCTTTCATAAAAGTGATTTTATAAAAAGGCAAGATGACAGACTACTATATCTTGCCAAAGATTCCACATTGTCATTGTTAATCAAATTAACTCATCCATAAGAAGCAGAGAAACACCTCTCAGAGTCTGCTTCACGGTTAACAGTCCGTTGGTCCATGCGTGCCTGCGAACACATGTGCATACACACGCACCCCCAGACAGCTGCGCTTCCCAGAAACCCCGCTCTCACAGAAGAAACCTGCTCCTGTCCGATCTGTTTTGCCCACTCAAACCGAACGTTCCCCGAGGCACAGATGCCCTAGCTAATGCAGGTCTGAAGCTTCTGAAAATAATGGTGACCAAGTCATCAGCAGCATGTGAGTTACAGCGGAAGCTGTGGCCACAGGCAAGATTCTAAGTAGTGCTAAAAGAAAGAGATGGCCCCAGAACAGAACCCTGGGTAACATCAACATTTAAGGGGCAAGTAGAAGAGGTACCCATGAAAGAAACATACAACTACTTTTGTTTGATAATTTAAAAACACAGGGTCTGGCACAAATAACGCCCCCAATTTTTATTACAAAATCTTTTATTACAAAATCATCAGCATGTAATTCTGTAACATAACACTATCACACTCAAGCACACCACATGACATTTTAGGTGAAATGTTCAAATTGCTGTCCATCTTGTGCAAGACATTCATACATATATTCTACCAACCACACTCAAGCAAGCCTTACTTCTGCTAGTCCCTGTATAGAGCAAGTCACTGCATCTTGAATACTTGTAAGATGACCAAATATGCCTTGGAAATTAATATTTGCCTAAAGCATCATTTTAGAGACTCATCCCAGACTTTTCAAAGTTTCTTCCCTTTCCAATCTTGTCAGCAGAATTTGTATTTTCAGGCTTTTAACAAATAAAATACATATCGTGTGTATATAAAGGCTTGACAAGACCATATCAACTCAAAGAAGCAAAAGAAATTCCAAGATGGAACCTCAAAAAAATAAATTCAATATAATTTATTTAATTTTAAAAGTCCTCAGGACAAATGGCTTTGCCAGTGTGACAGTTATTTATGAGAAGAAGATAGAGATGCCCTGGCCCGGTGGCTCAGTTGGTTGGAGCATTGTCTGTACACCAAAAGGCTGCTGGCTTGATTCCCAGTGAGGGTGCACACCTAGATTATGGGTTCAATCCCTGGTCAAGGCGCATACAGGAGGCAACCAATTGATATTTCTTTCTCACATCAATGTTTCTCTTTTTCTCTTTCCCTTCCTCTCTCTCTCTAAGATCAACATATTCTCGGGTCCCTTTTTAAAAAAGCAGCAGCAACAGCAGCAGCCAGAGGACTACACTGGAGAATCTTCTTACCTTCTTGCCTAAAATTAACAGAACTGATCAAAAGTGTTCATCACAACACATAAGAAAATATAACCTATTTATAAGAACTTGTGTGGCTTCAGTAAAATAAAATCCAGTCAACAATGTAAGTGAATTCTTTACTCAGTCAATAAGCATAGGGCAAAAGCCATTTACACTTTCTAAAAGTCACTAGTAAATTCTGCACCAAGGTGGTCACTGTATAGAATAAAAGGTGGTGGAAATGAAAAAACCCTCTGAAACTTGAAACATTTGGTCTTGGATTTACAAATGGGATTGCCTGGGAGCTAAAATAGGCTAAAAATATAAAGAAGTTCAGAGATTTAAGAGAATTCATAGATGACTGACAAAAACTGGGCTCCTGGAGAACTGTGGAAGATCTGCTTTATGTTGCTAAGTTCCCTTGTCACCAATTATTTGCTCCATACTGTCACTACAGGAGAATACCTGGCCCTGAGCGAACATTTGGCAGCCGATGTCTGAGACAGAACATTAGCCTGCATGAATCAAACCGCTGATGTAATCTGCATGGCACCTATGTTAGTTTAGTGGAATAAAAAGACATTAAATATATGGCTGACCCACTGACTAACCAGCTGAGAATTTTCTCAACTTCTTTGTTTAGAATAGGTTGCAAGTGTCGTTAAGATTTAACTGGTATTCTTTTGAAGTCAATTTTAAAGGATTAGGAAGATGAAAGTTTTAAAACTATGACCTAAAATAAAAAGGGCAAAGGAAAAAGTTTTTTGTTTGTTTGCAGGTACGTAAGTGTTAGGCCAGTTTAAAGTTCACACTTGAAAGCACTGGTGTTCAATGCATGGCATGACTTCTCTCAGCCTTTCTGGGAAGGCAGGATCCAAGGGCTATCAGGGGTGTCCAACCTTTTGGTGTCTCTGCACCACACATTAATACATTGTGACATGTAATCACAAGAAAATCTCATAAAACTTTAGGTAAATTGACCATTTTGTGTTGGGCCACATTCATAGCCATCGTGGGCTGCATGAGCCCACGGGCCACGGGTTGGACACCCCCGGCTGTGATTCAGTCTCTAGAGAGTATACAACACGGTCTGCTGAATTTATCACAAATTAATCTTGGTTAGAGAAAACAAATTTAACAATAGAAATAAAAATCTTTATTTACATGAAAACGTCTGCTAATGAATCTGCTTCTGATGACTATTTTAACCAAGTAAATAAAATACTAAGAACTGCTGTGGATGCTTAGGCGGATGTCTTTCCATCCTCCAGAATGCAACACCCCGTAAGCTGCGGTCCCCACAATGTGTATAGAAAGCCATCTTGTCTGTTCATGCTCCATGAGGTATCCTTATTTCATCTGAATACTGAACCAAAGTAGATACTTCCATTTTCAGAATTTTGTCTTTATCTAGTCAGCTTCCCCTGTTTGAAGGTCTTTATGGTCAAGAAGACAAATTGAAATGACCCACTAAGAGCAGAAGTGATATGGTAGTCATCATCATCAAAATAATTTCTTAAAGCTCATTACTAACATTAATAACAATACCTGCTATCCTTTTTTGAAGATGACTATTTACTAAGCACAGCATAAAATGCGGCCAACAGTGAGGCTATTGTGCAGTTTAAAAGAGAAATGCACTGAAGCCCCTAGCATAGTGCTTGGTATGTAATAAAGTCACCCCTAGTCTACTCTTTCTACTATCCTAAACGTCTTACACCTGACCTCTCTTCCAGATTCCTACCAACAGTGATTTAGCTCAGGTCCTCGGAACCTCTCCGTAAACTTGGTAACTTGCCCCCCTCACCACCACTTTGTCCCCTCCTACACACAAGACCAGCTCTGACCCCATCACTCCCATGCTCAGAATCACTGAATTAATGTCCTCTGCTGCCAACTCCTCAGCCTAGCCTTCACAGCCCTCTACAGAAGGCAGCAGCCTTCTCTCCAGCCCCTACTACCGTATACTATTAATGACCTAAACTAACTGGATAACTCACTTTCCCCAAAACACCCCATGTCTTCCAATCTGCCAGCTTGCCCACTCTTGGGAAGAAGGGGGATATCCTCACAATACCAGACACAATATTGCCAGATAAAAATAAAATATCCCTCAATTTAAAATTGTATTCTTTTAAATCATGGTAACCTTGGCTTCAAGAAGGCCAATATGCCTTTAATTTCACACCTTCATATAATTTCAGATTAAACACACACATACACAAATTCCCTTTACCTTAATTGAAGGAGTGGCTGAGTCACCCATTTCTTTAACTTCCGTCTCCCAAATGAAGTTTTAGTATGGTCTAACACCCAAAATAAACTTCCTTTGGTTTTCATATCAGTCTAAGAAAGACCCAAAAACAAGTTTTAGTAACTAAACAATTGTATTTGTACCAAAACTGCTAGTTGATCGTGTGCCCCAATTATTCCATGTATCATAATTTTCAGTGTTATTTACATATGCCTAGCATAAATATGGTTCATAACAGGTGCTCATTTAATGTCTGATAAATGAATATGTGTGTGTATATTTACATAAAATACACACACACACACATACACACACACACACACGGTCTGTACGGAAAAAATCCAACCATTGTTAACAGAATGAGAACAGTTTGTGCTACATCAATATAACCTGGCAGCCAAGGAGACTGGACTGGAATGCACATGTGAACAATGACAACTTCACTGTTCTAGTCAACGGGGGTAGCAGATGCCATTGAGTGAGTATGTGTACTGTGTGGCTGTCACATTCAAAATAACTGAGCAAGGAGAGCAATGAATCTGCATCAAATTTTGCATTAAGCTTGAACATTCCTCCATGGAAACTATTCAGATGATTCAGAAGGCCGCAGCTATGGGCAGCTGGTGATCGGCAGCTTCATCACCAAAATGCACCTGCTTATGCACCATGTCTCACATAGAGTTTTTTAGCCAAACATCAAATTACCCTGGTGACTCAGCCCCACTACAGCCCAGATTTGGCACCCTGCAACTTCTGGCTTTTCCCAAAACTAAAATCACCTTTGAAAGGGAAGAAATTTCAGACAGTAGATGAGATTCAGGAAAATAAGAGGGGGCAGCTGATGGCAATTAGGAGAACTGTGTGAGGTCCCAAGGTTCCTACTTTGAAGAGGACAGAGCCATCACTGCCCTACATACAATGTTTCTTGTATCTTCTTCAATAAATGTCTCTATTTTTCATATTACATGGCTTGATACCTTCTGGACCACACACACACAAAAAACATATAGAAAGTATTGCTATTTCGCAAAGAAAGAGATAGTCTATGTGTCATTTTTGGTTAACTAAGAATAAATTATTCAGAAATCTCTTTTGAAATATACATTTGTCCTTAGCATCCTAAAAATATAGGCTTTTGTGCCTTGGGAAATACAGTGAAGATAATTTAATTTTCCTTTGGCAATTCAGTATCTCCCACTGCCTCAGAATCGCTGATCTAAAGACAATGCTCTCATGACAACACTGACCGAGCAGAAGGTACTGGGACAGACAGCAACCTTCACTGCCCTCAGGAAATTTACCCTGGGAGGGGCTTATTTCAGTCTACTTTATTAAATTCTTAGCAAAAGTTTATTAAATCCTTAGTAAAAGTTTATCTGTCTATACTTTGCTATTGGAAAGTTGAGTCATAAAAAAATTTACAATTAACTAGAGATGATGGTTTATTTTAACCAAGGTTTCACTGTATTACAAAAAGTCTATGAATAGATTAAATCTTGTTTGGAACATAAAATTGCAGTTTTCACCTGAGCAGTTTTTTAAAAACTTTTTCCCTTCCTTTCAAATCATCAAGCAGGTACTTACAGAATACCTCCTCATGTACTCAGCTGTATGATTGGCAAAGGTATATTAAGACATGTTCCCTCCCTGAGGGCACTTATACCCAGGTTCGTGAGAAGAGACTCATAACTAGGACACAATGCCACCCGGCAGAAATAAACTACAAAAGGTGTGGCATAAGCTCCCCAGGCCTTAAGAGTTTAAAGCAGAGCACACACAACAACTACAGTCACGGAGCCTCTGGAGGATGAAGCTGGACAGATAGAGCCAACTGATGAGGGTCCAGACCAGCAACAGTACCACCTTTTTCTGAGACAAGAGCCGCTGGCCTGCCTGCAGTGAAGTTTTCCAGAAAGAGGACAGTGGAGGGAAATCATGTTCCAATTATCTGGCATCACTGGAGAAGCAGTGTCAGGAGAGGGGAGGGAGGGAGGGAGGGAAAGGGGGAGAGAAAGGGAGAGATATAGGGAAGAGATAGAGATGAGATAGAGACAGAGACAGAGAGAGACAAGGGAGACTCAAGTCCTGTTACACCTCTGCTCTCCCTGACACCTCATTACCCCTTCTCACTGCTTATCTGAAGGGAGGCCAAAGCTGAAGTGTCTTTACACACAGATGTTCATTCTTAGCTTCTGTTTCTACAAGGGTCCAAGTCTTGATAAGAAAAAGATTTCTGAAGGGTATTTTGATTACAGATGATTTTTGCCTTAGGAGTGTGATTTCAGAACTGACTGCACGCAGTAGAAGGATGTGAACAGGGAGGATGTGGTGGAATAAGGAAAGCCTGGAATGCTGGGGCTGTCTGCAGGCTCTGACTGTGAGCTCTTCTTCTTCCAAGAAATGTCCCTTTACTCCTGCTGCTTGTTTCCTATCGTGGAGGTATACATAGAATTGATGAGAAGGACTTGTGGGAAAAATTCTCACTTCTGGATAATGTTATTGAATAAAAGTAAGGTGGACTCTAATGTACAAGGATAGCTTGGAAGAGGGAGAAACTAAATAAGAGAAAGTAATTAGCAATATACAAATCCAGGAGTCAGGAGAATAATTTCAGCATTTAATATAATTCATAACAGTAATAAATATTTCTGAAGAGCTTTAAACCATTTGAGACTCAGATGGTTCATTTTCTCCACTACTTACTCAAATGGCTTGAAACTGCTTTTTATTTCTATGACTTTGTTATGATAACATTAATTTTATAATATAATATCACACATTACCAAGTGACAATTTAACAAGTGAAAGCAATAATTTCAATGACTCCATTACCCTCCTAATTCATCAATAAAGGGCAAATAAATAATGATGGAAGTTTGTAAAGGGAAATAATATGCATCGTACACTCTAATTGAACATCACAGTAACTTGGTTTATATGCTGCGTAATGAAACAAGACTGCAGACATTCAAGAAAAAAAGTATGTAGAAAAATATTACCAAAAAATCCACTTCACATTAATTTTCAAAGATGATACCCTTCCAAAGAACTTTTTGACACAGAAATTACCTGGATGAGCATGTTACTTCCATCATTAAGAAGGGCAGCTCTACAGCTCCCCAAGAGCCCCACAGAAGCATTTTCTTAAACTGTACTGGAATCTCCAAAAAGCAGGTGCTACAATTATCAACTAATAAATAGACAACAGGCAGAGTGATCAGCTGAAGACAGGAGTACTGGTGTTTTCACCTGTACTCCTAAGAAGAAAGTGCTACCTTATTCCAAATTTTGTTTTCAAAACCATTTTGAATCAACTTGCCCTTATGTTTACCTGACCTGATTCTGTAGGATTTCAAGATTCCTTAATGTTGTTCCATTAATTGTCATAAATTCCATTTCACCTGACAATGGTTTAAAATTCCTGTAAAAGAACGAAACATGAGCCATGATGTAGGTGCATGAAGAACTTTTAAAAACTAAGTTAGGCACTAGAAATATTCCAGTAACACTGTGACAACAGTTAGCTCTTTGACAGAGACTCAACTCAAAAGGAGCAAAAAGAATATTCATTGGGACATTGTCTTCCATTGATGCTGGTGTCATTAAACAGACTGATGGCAAAACAAGGACAGATGCTCTCAAACCAAACACAAGAACAAGGAAGGAAAGTGTTACCAACAGTTTTCTAATACACATTTCCAGAAACAGCACCAAACACAGTCTTTTATCATTGGCAGAGCATGTGGTGGTGTGGGCTCTTCAGGAAACAACTATGCAATTGGTCAGAAAAAATATGTCAACATACTTAAAAACATCCTTCTTATTCTTTAGCATGAGATCATCTTGATAAATCCTTTAACAGATTTTAATCAACATTCTGACATGTGAAACAAATGTTATTTATCATTAACAATGCATATTAATATGGCTAATGTTTTAGTAGACTAAAATGGAAAAAGCAGCAGAAATTATTTCCTTGGGCTCAAAGAATTCACATTCTCCTTAAGTCCCCATAACTACCTCAAAGTAGACTGCAAGTGCAATAAATTTCAAATAGACTTGAGCACTGAGTTGCAATATGATTAATAAATATATGAACAATGCCATGTTTGTCCCTATTAGTCTTTCACATTAAAAGTACACTAATCAAGTCATTCCTGATACAGGAATTCAATTTCCTTTATTAGCCAGTCAGCCCTTTGTTCTACCAACAGCACTTACAGACTTGATGGCTTAAAGGCAAGAAATACAACATAATAGCAAGGTCACTAAACTATTTGGAGTGAAGCATGAGAGTTTCCATTATAAACCGACCCACACTTATCACGGCTTTAGTAAGATTTAAATAAAACCCAATTTCCCAAACCAGTTATGAAAACAAGCCCTCATCCAGGAACCTAGAGCCTAAAATCAAAGTCCACTTCTAGATGACTCCCCAGCTGAAGCTCCAGAGCCCTGAAAAAGAAGTATCTTACCACACATTAGGAATGTTGCCTAGTAACTGAATGCTGTCCTTCAGCAGTGTAGTTTATCCGGACAGATTTGACCTAGCTTCCAAAGGATGAGAACTTGTTAATGATTTTCAGAGGGAAGCAACTCCAACACTGATGGATACCAAGTATATGCAGCCCTTTCTTTCCTGCTTATAGAACTTAACTTAATTTGCCTGGCATTACAGCAGTTTCTGTTCTTGGACTGCCTTCATTAATAAATCTTAGCTCCGTGGAGGCAAGGGTTATTAACATCACACATTTTGCAGCACCTGCAGGGCCTAGCAGCAAGTAGATGCTCAACAAATGTCTGTCATCTTCCTATAGGGAGCACAATGTGAGCTCTTTTTTCCCTTAGAAATGTCTGCAAACACCCAAGGTCAGTACTAAAACATAAAACATCATATTCAGGAAGAAACAATTAGGCAGTGATTGGCTATGAAGCTGTTCACACAGCCTCATGGTCAAAAATCCAAGCTGGAAGAGCTGAGAGTATAGACTCAAAGAGTTGGTATCTAACCAGTTTCCATGTGTTTACATATAAGTCATTGACTTCCCCTGTTTCTGAAAGTTGGGTTCAACCTACACAAATAACACTTGAATACCTTAATCAGACAGGGACAATGGAGGGATGCTGAGCTGGCACAAGAGAAAGACTAATCAAGAAACCATAATCCGGCAGCCTTTCCTAAAAACATCTTGGCAAGCTGCCTTTATCACCCCTGAACATCAGAGGTGTAAAATAAAGTAAGCGTTATTTAAGATGCGTGGACTGCCCAGAAATACTCCTCAGGTGTCTTTACCCTCACAAGAACGTGTAAACCCAACAGCCCATACCCTGAAGAGTGGTGTTTTAGGTCTCGGACTTGAAAGCAACCCGTTCCACCAGTTATCCGAGGGTTTTGTCACCTAACACCCACCAAAAGTGAAATCCGGCTCCTCTGCCTTGAATGAACCTTTGAAGTAAGGCACTGTCAGAAGATCAAGAAGACCCAGAATTAGAATTTCAAGACACTGATAGAAGAGTTTTACATGACTGCTTTTGTGCCTGCTTGCTAAAAAGTGTCTGTGCTGGAGAATTTTGTTTGGACTCACATACAACCTGGTGGAGGGAGGGTTAGGAAGGAGGCTTAAAGCTCTTACCTACACAAAACTTCTGGGATTCCCAATACCTACAATATCAAAAAGAGCCCAGTAAATGTGAACAACCAAAGTGGCTTAAATTAGCTCTTTTAACTGAGCTCCACAGATGTGCACATACAGTACCACAAACTGATAACAAGACACTTGTATCAGCAAAACGATTACGGCTCACTTTATGATGACACTCGCTCTGCAGTGGTGGTCTGGAACCAAACCCGCAATACGTGCGAGGTCCGCCTGGAGAGGTTCTTTTCCCATTTAGCAGTGTCAATGAGATGCGCGTATGATTTTTTTGGTTTGTTTTACTTTGGTTTTTGCCATTACTGAACAAATCATTGAAACCTCAAAGTAGATGCTTGGGAGAAGCAAAGAATTCCATTAAACTGACATCTGCATTGATTTTAATGAAAGATCAACCACTGGACAATATTAAATTACACTGATCCCTATGGAACAATAATCACCAAGCAATTACAAGAAACAATTTTGCTGTTGGGTTTCCTAAATGTTTAGTTGATAATATGTTCTGAAGTTGGGGCTCTTCCATCCAAACAGAAAAAAAATTTCCTTCTGTCAGTCCTATGTCCACTGGAAATTGTATACATTTTTGAACTTAGGGTTGAATCAGCCAGCATCCTTAGGTATTCAGTGGTATATGATCTGAAATACTCAAACAATTCTCAATTATTTATCCTTTTGGAAGAAGCAAAATTCATGTGCTTTAAAATGAACCTCATAAACAATGCCTGGCTGGAATTCATGCTGTGTGAACCTGAATAGAAATATTGTAAGTAACATGAGAAAATATTTCATTAATATTCAAGACAACAAAAATACAAAGGATGCTTTTGTTTCAAGTTTTAAAATGGGAGGAAATATACTTGCTACTAACTTGGCAGAAAAATTTATAACACTATATCATTCCTAAACTACTTTAAAAAAAAAGAAAAATCATCTTTCTGAATTAGACAGAGACAGTAAAGGTACAGACCTTATCTGAAAGATCAACCCCTTTTAAAGACCCTATTTAAATTATTTAAAAATGGAAACAAAGACAAAAAAAATCTATCATGTTGCACAAGAAATCAACAGTGGAAAATAGCTCTCTATGCACAGTTTTCAGGGATCATATATTTACCATTTGCCTAATCTTTGGGTGGTTAATTTTAACACAAGTATTATAAATTTTACACAAGTATTATAAATTTTAAATATTATAAATTATAATATAAAATTCCAGCTTTATTATAGATTCACTTTTACTTGAGTTATAATTAAACAAAATGAATACCTTTGCATTCCTAAATGTTTCCAATAAGCATATTACAGAGGAAAACAAAAAGAAAGATGTTTAACGGGTTCCAAAAAGTGGCCAAGGTTCAGTGATTCCCTAGGCGGACACACAGGACTCGACACATGTTCACGCAGCTCCGAGTTATTACGGTGAAGGGATACGAGGCAGAACCTGCCCTATCTACTGAAACCTCAGGTAATCCATCTTTAAGGACAATTCCTGAAATGGTGTATTTTTCCGCAACAACCTTTACAGGAGGAAAATAAGCACAAAGACCTGAAAAATGTATATCAAGATTTTTATGAAATACGCAGCAACTTTTGTGAAATCATTTGCAAAACACCACAACTAATTTTTCTCCCAATCATCCACTCCTGAATAAAATATAATCATACCTTATGTTGCTGAACGTTTAAAGTAATACAACCAAATTTTAAATACAGAAGGAGAGCATTCATGTTTTTCAAAGTAATCACTTTGAGAGGCTACATTCTTTTTCCAAGATATGAGAACTGTGGAATTGCTCTTTAGGAATTATATTCAGAGTCAAATCACATGCTACCCATAAAACATCATCCCTCACATTTCACTTTTAAGTCCACAATAAATACATAAGTAAAGAAAGAAAGAAAGTACCAGTTTGATCACAATCTTCATTCATTAATCTTGGCTCCCAAGGACATTTTTGCAATTTTTAATCAAATACATGCTCACAGGATGAATTCCTTCCTGCTTTTTATTTTTCCCCATTAATCCTACATTTACTGACTGCCTACTAGATGCTGGGCATGTGCTGGGTGATATACAATGTGAAGGCCTAAACCTTTCTGGCTGACTCTATGGGAATGAGAGGAGGGGGTTACCCAACAGGCAGATTAGACACATACTAAGTCACCAGCAGGTCCCGTTCCCTGATCACTCCCCAACAATACCACCAAATATAAGTTCAGCTGCACTCAATTTATCAAACTGGGCAATTTTAAAATAAGCTATTTTAATTTCAGTACAAATAAACATTTTATATTTTAGTGTTTAGCATTACTTTTACTTTGAATTACACATGAAGAGGACATAATAATGTTTTTAGATCCAAATTCATTTACTCCTAAACACATGAGAGCCTGATTTTAGCAAAAGTCAGTTTTCTTATTTCAATATGAATACTTCATTCCTGGGTGATGTAGGGATAGAAACAAATCTTTCTTCCCCCCAGAACCAAATCTCTTTTTCTGCTTTATTTTTTGAATTTTTTTAAATTACGGTTCACATTCAATATCACTTTTTATTAGTTTCAGGTGTACAGCATAGCACTTAGATAATCATATACTTAACAAAGTGCCCCCCATGATATTTTCAGTACCCAAATGGTAGTGGGCAAGCTATTAGTCACGAGTTCCACCTCACTCAGAGGCAGAACTATCATGAACAAGTGCATGGTGGGCAGCTGGTCATCCTTCCTCCACTGGATCCAACACAAACGACCGTACAGAGGCATCTCCTCAGTGTTTTCTATTGTTGGATCTTGAAGTGGAATCTGTGAGGTAAAATGCCAGGCTGCTACCTTTTTTAATAAAACATTTCAGCCACACTAAAACAGATGTAGATTAATATGGTAACCAGGTGACAAAATAAACATCAAGCAGAACCTCCCTGCGTCATCTGCCCCACCCACCTTTCTGGTTTCTCCTCAACGCCCATCTTCTGAATTTGTTGTTGCTCATTCCCATGCATGTCTTTATACCTTCTCAATACATGGATGCATTCTTAGTAATACACACTACTGCCTCACGTGTTGCTACCTTCACATAATGATCTGTGTTCTGTGTCCTTGTGCAATTTGACTTGTGGATCAATATAATGCTAATGAAACTTTTTAATATTGACAAGTGTAACTCTAGTCCATTCATTTTCATTGCCGTATAACATGAATGTAACACAATGAACCCACTCTCCTGTTGATGGACATGTAGGCTGCTTTTAAATGGGACAAAACTACTTCCAGAAAAGTGATACTCTGTTTTACCCTTAATACCACATACTGGAACATATATCCAAAAAAAAGACATCACAAAAAGATTCCTAGTGGACCTTTCTTCCACTCTCCCCAACAACCTCCATCTAGCACCACCTCTACATGCCTCAGTTCATACTCAGCCGTTTTCCTAAGATAGCCCCTATCTGCCCACTCTCCTGTGCAGAGCAAGAAGCAGTTTACTTATCCAGGATCAATATGAGGGAGCTCATTCTTTACAGAGCCAAAGACAAGGGGTTGGTGAAGGTAGAATATATAGCAAGGCAAGAAAATTATCTCCCTACCTTTTTTTATTCCACTGGTTTTTAAACTAGTATTTTCTTAGAATGTCACTTACTAGCTTTTAATTCTCTGAAGCCTATCAAGTTAATCACTCTTTTGAAAAGCTATCCATGTTAGTAGTTTTCCACTTTGCCTCCAACTTTATGGACTAGGAAATAAGAACTCAAACCAAGAATAAAAAAGGCAGTGAAGTTTTATGAATGCATTTTAATACCATTTCTTAATTCTACATCTTATTACTACTTGCCAATCAACTGTGCTTTAGAATAAATCACCATTTTGTAGTCTAAATTATATTATATTAAACAGTTGTCATAAATACAAAGTGACAGAATTTTTAAGGGTTCTAACAATATTTTTATATTAATTAATATTTTTAATATTTTACAGCAACAATACCACAAAGTTCATAAAGTACTTGCTCTCCAATAGAGTGTTCTATCAATAGCAAGTAAACTTCTCTGACTACAGCACTTAACCAAATCTGAGAGATGGTGATAACACAAATAAGCCCACCTCTTTTTTTATCTTTGAGGAATCACTTACTTGGGTTTGGAAAGCACCTTTTCCAAGTTAAATTCCTTGAGGTATTTTATTATGGCAGCCAAAGAGCAAATCACAGGCTTCGCCAAGTTAATGATGCTGGAAAAACTTTGAGAACCTAAAAAACAGAATATATACCCTCATTAGAATTATTATTCATCATTATTAAAAACAAATGTTAAGTTAAATAAAATTTTATTTATGGTTATTAAAATAACAGTTTAGATAATATCTCCTAACACTGCCCTCTGGGAAAATGCAGATGACTATGAACACCCAGGGCATGGGGAGAAGGACATTGTCTGGTGGTGGAATAAGCCTTCGTATAAAGCCATAGAGAAACTTTTTCAAAGTGTAAAAGGCTCATCTCCTTTGCTCCAGTCATACTCCAAAATGCATGTCAAAGATGTATAAATAAGGAAGTAAGGAAGTGGGTTGAAAAATCTTTTGTAATACTAAAAAACTGGAGAAAACCGAACTGAAGGTCAGCAGAATAAGTTAAATAAATTGTGTTAAGTCCAGATTATTCTTCACCTACTAGAAAGAACGACTTTTCGCTATCTGTACTGATACAAAAACTATCCATAATATATTGCTGAGTGAGGGAAAAGAAAGTTGTCCATTCTCAACTCTCACCAGGGATATTGCAACAGCTTTCCAGCTTCTTAACAGAACGACCCAAGGAATCTTTTTTAAAATGTACATCAAATCATTAGACTACTCTGCTTAAAAAAGTCCTCCAACATTCTCCAACTCACTGAGAGAAAAGCACAAGTCCTTGAGTCCATAAGGCCCTTGCCTTCCATCTTCTCTTTAACCCTGAGCTCCCCCTTAACATTCTCCCCCTTAGTTACTCTGTTCTAGCACCCAGGCTCCTTGCTGTTCCTTAAACATGGGAGGCACTTAAGAAACACAGTGCTCCCTGCTGCCTCTGCCTGCAGCCCTGTTCCTTCACATGTCCGCATGGCTCTCCCACTTAACTCCCTCAATCTTTGCTCACATCTCTGGTCCAGGGCCATTTTCTCAGGGAAGCTTCCTTCACCACCCTGTTTAAAAGTTCACCCGCAGGGACTAAGGAGTACAAACTGGCACTACAAAAAGTGTCACAGGGATGTAAAGTACAGCTTCAAGCATACAGTCAATAAAACTGTAATAACTACAGATAGCGTCAGGAGGATACCAGACTTATTGGAAGGATCATGTCATAAGTTATATAAATGTCTAACCACTAAGCTGCACACCCGATACAAATACAATATTGAATGCCAACTTAAATTAAAAATTTTAAATGTAGAGGTTCACTCTCTTCCTTGCCTTACTTTCTTCGTAGCATACATCAGCTTCAAACACACTAACTTATGGTATTGTACAATACGTTCCCCCCCATTAGAATGTAAACTCAAAAGGGGCAGGAATTTTTGTCTCTTTTATTCCTTATTGCATGCACAATGCCTCACATAATTGGCATGCAATAAAATTAGTTGAAAGAATAAATTCAAGTTATATTAAATAAATATGCACAATTATGTATGTTTATGTACATATAAACACATGTTTATGTGCAGATAAACATATGGACTTGTAAATAAAAACGTGGAGTTATATATAAGGATTTGAGGGGGGGCTTTTACTTTTTTCTGTATACACAACTATGTTGTGACTTTTTTTGCAATAGGCATTTATTACTTTTAGAAATAATATTATGAAATACTGTATACAAATCAGTAATACAAAATATCTTATTAATTTCAACTATAACTTTGTATAAAAATAAGGTATAATTAAAGAGTTAAAACCCCTTCTCCTCTTCTGAGAATTTTGTCTTCTTTTAACTTTCCAGCCCTGTTTCCCAGGAAACCCGATGAAGACAAAATGTCAGTGAGTTACAAAGTAGCACTGCACATGGTAAAAGTGACCTGAAACCAGTAAATTGTACCTGCACGAGGAGAAACTATAAATACCTGATTCCAGAAATTAGGCCTTCCCTGAGAGTACACTCACTCTTCGAACTTGTCGTGTCTTTTGTAGAAATCCCAGCAAGGGAAATGGGTTCCTGTGGAACATGGGGCTTCTGAGCCAGACAGACCCTGCACCCGCCTACTGAGAGTCTCCTTTCTTTGCAGCTGAGCTGCCACTGGCAGAGGGGGAAACTTGAGCACCAACGGCTCTGTGAACCGCTACAAAGACCACTAAGGACCACTCCCACTAGGAGGGGAACATGTGCCCTGCCAGCAAGCCAGGTTGTCTGTCTGCTACCCTAAGTGACCTGATGCCAAGCGTGGCTTATGGTAGTCTTACGACTTACTCCTGTCTTTCACAGAGCGTAAGATGATGACCCCTCAGTGACACTGCAGGCTGGTGTCGTAAGTGGGTTATACTCTCAGTGCCTCAATTCAACTTGGCCAACTCACCATGAGATTAAAAGGGAAGGGGAGAGAAATGCTAACAAGACATTGATGCCTGGGAGGGAGCTGCTCTGTCTACCGTCTAACGGTGAAAGCTCTGCAGCATGTGACAAGGGATAAAAATGGACCTGAACGTTAGTGGGACTGGCAGGCAGGAGGGGTGCAGACCAAAGCAAGCACTGATACCTGATGGAAGAAATGTGACTGAGGCAAATAATGGTTTCCTAACATATTAAGACCTTGTCTTTAATGTTCTGGTATTTAAATTCTGGTAATCAACCTTTTGAAATGCTACCCTTCATGAAGAGATGTATCCAAACGTCCTATAAAATTACAAGGCAAATAACAGATCATCTTTCAGGAGAAACAAGAAGGAAAGTTGGTCAGTAAGTATCTCCTTACACTCCGATGAATATGTCAAAAATATCAAATTACTAAGCGGTCATAACTACAAAGGAAGAACTACAGTGGTGTTTTTGATGAGTGCAAGAACAACAAACTCTTTCCTCTATTTCTGCCAGTTATGCATTGGTATCTATTTAGTTTTCATTAAATTGCAAGTCAAGCTTGCACCTTTATCCAAACCTCAATTCAGTTAAATTTGAGGACTTACGCTAACATGTATATAATACTTACCTTTGATGTCAACATCTTTTGCGTAAAACTCTGTGACCACCTGGAAAGCATGGCTGTATTCAAAATACATGTTATCCATCCTTTCTACTCGAATTCTGTCATCCCGCACACTGAAAGAAAAAAAAATGAAAATTTTAAAGACAATTCTCTATAATCTTGAACTGTCTGTATTTAGGCCTTGGCTTAACTGAAAAAAATAGTCATTCCTTGTTCTCTCCCAAGTTAAAAAAAAAAATCTAAAGTTTCCCTGTTGAAAAGTTCCATTTCATAAATTATAATTATTATTTTTACAACCGGTAGTTTATACCACCTAGCATATTGTGAGTACTTTACATATATTATCATCAAGAATTCACTGAAATTAAGGTCAATTACTTTGATAAACACAAAAGAGAGAAAAATGGGAAAGCGTCACTGCAACTTAATTGCATCATTTGTTTAAATACTCCAGCAACAGAAGACACCACCAGTAACCCTTTCTGTGAGGTCAGGCTGAAGTCCACGTCTGGCGAGCATCTTGCTCACTCCACTCATACCGCCGCCTCCAGTCAAACACAGTCAATTCCCCTTCGGTCAACTCTCACTCTGTATTTAAAGTGGTTCAATTGTCTTTTTAAAACTTTATACAAATATATATATATATAATGTGTTTTTTCTTGTGTATGAACATACTCATACATGGCATTGTTTATAAAATAGGATCACATTTTACAAACTTTTCTGCATCTTGCTTCCTTCACTAAGCAATAACTCTTGGAAATCCCTCCACATAAAGTAACCTAACTACAATTCATTTTTTAATAGCTGAAAAATACTTCTTAGTATGTAAAAGCCCTAACTTTTACATGCTATTACAACCATTTCTTTATTATCGGATATTCACTTGGTGTTAACATTCTGTCACATGTTGCTTTAAAACATCTAAAAATAAAAATAAAACATTACAGATGTATAACATCCTATTGCTAAAGAAAGCATAATTCATAAAGGACATACAGACAACAACAAGGAGGGGTGGAAACGGGGGAGGGAAACAGGGAGGGCTGGGGTGGTGGGGAGGGGTGGAGGGAAAAGGCAGAAAACTGTACTTGAACCACAATAAAAAAACAGGAAAAAAAAGGAAAGCATAATTTATTTTTTCATGTCTTTTATATCTAGCAATAATGTTCTATCATTTTCTTCATGTTTTATGTAACTGGTTGTACTCACCCCACTCTTAGATATACAGGGGTGGGCAAAAAGTAGGTTAATGATAACAATAAATAAAGTAATAATTAATAAATAATAAGAATAAACTGTTTTATGTACTCACAGCTGTAAACCTGCTTTTTCCCATTCCTGTACTACAGATTAATACTACTGTAATGGAAACTTTTACTTATAGTTACTCAAGTATTATCGTTGGTGTGCATGGGCCCATCAATTTTTGTATGTAGCAACCATGCTGAACACTAATTGATTTTTTGGGATCATTTGTTAAAAAAATTGTTTTGTCTCTCCTTTACAATTTCCATTCTTCACCACCTTTCCCTTCCTCGTTACACTGCTGGCTAAGACGTTCATGGCTGTGCTGGACAAATACAATGCTAACAGGCACCCTTTGTCTTCTTACCGACACTAACAGGAATGCTTCTAAAGTTTCAGCTCCTAAATATAATGTTTGCTGCAGGTTTGGGAATGACTTATTAGTCTAAGGTTTGGTAAGCTTCCCAGTTTGGGCAAAAAATAAAATTTTAGCATAAAGGATTACTGAATCTTACCGAATGTTCTGTCTACATGTGTTAAAATGATGATGTGGTTCCTCTCACTTAATTTCTTAACATATTCTTCATATTTTCTGATGCTGAACAATCCTTGTTTTCCCAGGATATAATATGCTTGTCATGATGTTCTGTGTTGCTCAAATAAAGTTATAAATTGATTTCTTCGTGTTTTAATTTTTTTCCAGGAAATCTGTGCCAGCATACTTAGCTCCAAAGGCTTTTTCTGTTCTACTATAAGACTAGGCAGACATAAGTGGATTCAAGAAGAAACCTAAGAGGGAGGATTTTCTCCCATCTGTGGTGCTGAGGAAAGATTTTTCCACCTTAATCCACTAGAGAGAGAGTGCCAGCCCAACTCCTGCAAATCTCTTGTCAATGTTTATCTTCCTGAAGACTCCCTTAATACCTGGATTTTACGAAGCCTACAGCAAAGTTATTATTTAGCAAACCAAAAAGCAATGAATGACCTTACATGTGCTCTACAGTGTTTTGTACAAGTTCCAAGAGTGAACAGAAGAGGCAGCTGGTAACTCAATTACTGTTCTAATTAACATTTTGTTTGATAAGCAGATAAGGATTTAGAAACCCATTAAATAAAAATGGATTTGTCAGTTATCCTTGAGGCTTTTATGGAAGTAGTACAATAGTGTTAAATTCATTGTTCTGCAATTTGTACATTAAACATCCTCATGTAAAATTTTTTTCACAAACCAGTTGTAGTTAAAATCTCACATCTGTGTTTTCCTGGATTTCTTAAATTCAGGAAAGCTGAAGCACTTGTATGCATAATGAGTCATAACCAACCAGAATTTTGTCAAACTAGATTTTAGTAAATTTCTACATTAAACACAGACTGTCCATGACTGCCAGTCAAGATGGAGGCTTAGGCAGGTACACTTTGCCTCCTTGCATAACCAAAACAAGGACAACAACAAATTTAAAAACAAAATGTAAACAGAACTGCCAGAAAATTGAACTGCATGGAAGTGGAACAACCAAGAAGTTAAAGATGAAACATTCATCCAGTCTGATAGTAGGGGCAGAGATGGACAGCCAGGGTGGAGAGGATGCAGAGCAAGGCAGCTGCCGCAGGACCGGCTGTTCCACACTTGCATGTGGACAAACCGGGAGAAACAACTGGGGAGCTCGGGAGCCAAACAGACCATGCAATGCAGGGTTCCAGCACGGGAAAAGAAAGCCTCAAAATCTCTGGCTATAAAAATCTGTGGGGGTTGTGGAGGCAGGAGAAACTCCCAGCCTTACAGGAGAGTTGGTTAGAGAGACCCACAGGGTCCTAGAGTGTACACAAACCAACGCACCCAGGAATAAGTACCAGAAGGGAGCAATCTGCTTGTGGGTAGCAGGGGGAAGTGATTGAAAGCCAGCGGAGACCCAAGCATAGCATTACTCCCTCTCAGACCCCTCCCCCACAGACAGTGCCTCAACGCAGCAACGTGGGTTGCCCTACCCCAGCAAATACCTAAAGCTCCACCCTTACTATGTAAGAGGCATGCTGAGACAAAGAAATATGGTGGCTCAAATGAAAGAATACATCAAAAGTCCAAAAACAGAACTAAGCAATGAAGAGACAGCCAACCTATCAGATGCAGAATTCAAAACACTGGTAATCAGACTTCAAAACACTGCTCACAGAAATGGTTGAGTATGGTCACAAAACACAGGAAGAAGTGAAGGCTATGCAAAGTGAAATAAAAAATAATATATAGGGAACCAAGAGTGAAGGGAAGAAAACCAGGACTCAAATCAACAATTTGGAGAAGGAAGAAACAGAAATTCAATCAGAACAGAATGAAGAAACAAGAATTCAAAAAAATGAGGAGAGGCTCAGGAACCTCCAAGACAACCTCAAACATTCCAACATCCAAATCATAGGGGTGCCAGAAGGAGAAGAACAACAGCAAGAAGTTGAAAACTTATTTGAAAAAAAAATGAAGGAGAATTTCTCCAATCTGGCAAAGGAAATAGACTTCCAGGAAGTCCAGGAAGCTCAGAGAGTCCCAAAGAAGTTGGACCCAAGGAAGCACACACCAAAGCACATCCTAATTACATTACCCAACATTAAAGATAAAGGGAGAAGCTTTAAAAGAAGCAAAAGGAGAGTTATCTGCAGAGGAGTTCCCATAAGACTATCAGCTGATTTCTCAAAAGAAAACTTGCAGGCAAGAAAAGGCTGGAAAGAAGTATTCAAAGTCATGAAAGGCAAGGACCTACATGCAAGATTGCTCCATCCAGCAAAGCTATCATTTAGAAAGGAAGGGCAGACAAAGTGCTTCCCAGATAAAGTCAAGTTAAAGGAATTCATCATCACCAAGCCCTTATTACATGAAATGTTAAAGGGACTTATCTTTAAAAAAAGAAGATGATCAAAATTATGAACAGTAAAATGATAACAATCTCAAAACTATTAACAAATGACCTAAAAACAAAAACAAAAACTAAGCCAACAATTAGAACAGGAACAGATTCCTAGAAATGGAAATCACAGGGAGAGTTAATAGCGGGGAGGAGAAGGGGGGAGGATGGGGTAAAAGGTACAGGGAATAAAAAGCATAATAGCAGGTACAAAACAGACGGGGGGTAGGGGTTAGAATAGTATAGGAAATGGAAAAGCCAAAGAACTTACATGTACAACCCATGGACATGCACTAAAGCGGGGGAATGCAGGAGGAGGAGGGGGTACAGGGTGGAGGGGAATAAAGAGGAGGAAAAACTGGGACAACTGTAATAGCATAATCAATATAATATACTTTAAAAAATTAAAAAGCAAAAGTCAACTACAAAAAAATACAACACAGAACTGTCCATTTGATTTCTTCAAACTGGAGTCTATAGAATACCCACCTCAGAATCACACACAGCACACAATAAGAGCACAGACCCCACACTGCAAATGTGTTCAATCTGGACTCAGCAGGAAGCTAGGGACTTGCAGGGGTGATTCACAGGTGAACTGCAGACTGAAAACACTGGTCTGTATCAACAATACTGGCAGCCACCCGAGGACAGAATACAAAGTAGAAATGTAAATCCTCTCCAATGATAGTCTATGTTTCAGCTGCTCTATTAGAGAAAGGCAGTAAATATGTTTTCACCAAAAAAATTTTTAAAGTCATCTATGGATGCTCATATATTTGACCTGGGTCTACAACATTATGGAAACACCTTCTGTTTCCCACCCTCTAAAGAGGCTGTTTGCTCCTCCCTGCGCCACGGTGGTGACCTCCTTCTGGGCTGGACGGGGGGACTAACATCAGGATGTGGGTCTCAGTCATTACATGAAATATGCCAAGCCAGACTGTTTTTAAATAAGATTTCTAATTTTTAAAAATTCTTTTTATATGTAACATGCCTCTCTGTTGCCAAATATGTTGTTTTTGAAAATGAAACGGTGATAAAACTCTCAACACGTGGGCAGCCCACACTAAAAAAATAAAGGTGGGGGGAAGGACTGAAGACCCAATAATATCTTTTCATGTCAATTTATTGACTCTCTGGTGTTGAATAACAGACCACCTACAAAGATTGTGAACTAACATTCAACTGTGACCAAACAAATGGCAACTTACCAATTTCATGATCTATGTCAACCTTAGAAACTATAATTTTTATAGACAAAAAGAGCCTTGTTAAAGGCCGACAATCTACTCTAGGAAAACTCACAGGCCTCTTCTGACAGTAAGTATATTTACTGATAATAACAATACTGATTGAGTTCCAAGCTTCCTGGATGATTAATTCTCTCCTTTGAGGACAGAATGAAATAGAGGTTTAGAATGAAAAAAAGAGACGATGTAACATAGTTACAGTGTCTCTATTTCAGAATCAGTATGAAATTAATGTAATCTCTGCTTATACTAGGGAACTCTCACTACTTTCTTAAAAGACTGAGGGCCTTATGTGAAATTATAATTATCAAAGACAACCACTAGAACAAAAATATCAGAATGACCCCATAAAAGTAGCAAGGAAAATAGATCACATAGTGCAAGATTCTCTTCTCTTTTTTTAGATTTTATTTATTTATTTTTTAGAAAGAGGGGGAGGAAGAAGGAGGGAGGGGAGAAACATCAGTGTGTGGTTGCCTCTCGCACGTCCCACTGGGGACCTGGCCCGCAACCCAGGCATGTGCCCTGACTAGGAATCAAACCATGACCATTTGGTTCACAGTCCAGAGCTTAATCCACTGAGCCACACCAGCCAGGGTAGATTCTTTAAAAGATATGGAAATAGAAACTAAAACAAACTGATATGGGTGTGCTAGTATCAAATATATCTGCCATACTGACAAATGTAAATTTGCTAAACTTGCCTATTAAAAGAAAATTAATCTCAGGTTGGATTATAAGGAGGGGGACCTCTAAGCTACAAATAGGAGCACAACTTAAACTCCAAAAGGTTAAAAATACAATAAAAGTTTCGCTGAAAAAAAATTGCCCAGGTGGATACAGTAGGCAAATGCCAATACATAAAACAAAAACATGGGAAAGGATTTTATTATCAGGCAAGACAGAATTGAGGACAAAAAGCGCTAGGCAAGACAAAGAAGGCCCTTTATGACAAACAGGGCATACTGGATGGAAAACTTTCACTGTCCTTTTAAAATACTTTTAGATTTTTGAACCACTGGAATATAGTACTTAGTCAAAAATTAAAATTTCTCACTAAAAATAACAAGAGAAAGAAAAGGAAAGAACATGTTCCAGGACCTGTGCAGGAGTTCCCAGGAGACACTGATCCACTTTCCTGTACTTGACTGTGGGAGGCTGAAGTCTGGGGACGGAATGACTGGAGCCATCCTGCCACCTTGTGGAGCAAGAGGGGAAGACAAACCCAAGGTGGAGAGACAAAGAAGAGCCCTGAAATCCAGCCATACCTGATACTAACTTACCTTCCAGCTTTTCACTGACCTGAGCCGATATGTTCATCTTCACCTTTAAAATAGTCAACTAGAAAGTATGGGGTTTTTAAAAAGAAAAAGGAGTCTTCTGATGTCCAAAGAAAGAAGTGGACATAATCACTTAGAAACATAGTAACCTCTACTGAAGTCCACATGGCCAACAGTGAACTAAGGTGAGGAAAACCCAAAGTTGGATTTCAGAGAGTCAATCTGCTTTAAACCAAAGTAATAGGCAGTAAAAATACAAGTCAGAGATTCTGGAGACCAGGAAGGACTCCCTCCCAACCCTTGCCACCAAGCAGAGCTGAAGGGGACCTTAGCCAAATTACCACTGGGGACGAGAAATTAAAAGCAAATTTAGGGCCAGACCCCTGCAGAATTAAAATAGGCTGAGGTAAAGAAACACACCCGGACCTAACCCCAGAGGACAGGCCTGTTGGGGAGCAAGAGGGAAGACTGAGAATTCCTTCACTCACTGTGTGAACTCCATGGGGCCTCCCTCAGGCAGAGCCCTAAAGCCCAGGAAGTAATCAAGCATGCATAATGATTGGGTTGTTCAAAAGACTATGAGAGATGGGAGGTATTATCTTAATATAAGAAGTCTGGCCTTGGCTGGTTAGAGTGTCTTTCCAATAAGCCAAGGGTTCAATCCCAGGTCAGGACACATACAAGAATCAACCAATGAAAGCATCAACAAGTGGAATGACAAACCAATGTTTCTTTCTCTCCTTTATCCTCTCTCCTTTCTACTCTCTCTCTCTCTCTCAAAGAACAAAACAAAACAACAGTCTGTACTAGGTAAATTCATTTCTTTCTAAACCTTTCTCCAACTTTTTCTAAACTTTGATTTTACTTTTTTTTCTACAGTAGTTGTTACCCTTTTAAGGTTAAGCTCATCAAAAAAAATTTCTAATCTATCTTGCAAACCAGACAGAAAAATACTTCCATCTGCAAGGAGGTCAGGAATATTAAGAGCACTCAAACTGGGGAAACCAAAGGGAAAGCATAGAGGGGAAGAAATGGGGGCACGAAGCCCTAGGACCTAAACAGGACATGCATGTCTGTCTGTAGCCTTGGCCTGCCAGCTCTTCTTCCTTGATCCTGGAAATCGTCTCTAAGGTAGAGTTCCCTTGTGACAATATTTTAAAACTTCCACCTTCCATCCTTTTTAACGTTTCAGCCTATCACAATCCTGGGTCTTATTACCACCCATCTGCACATAACATACCCCTAGCCCTGTGTGCACATTCTTATTTAACAAGTGGGCCAAGACTCACCTCCTCTAAGACACTTTCCCAGAAGAATGACCACATGCTAGGACAGCCTGTGCTTTCTACTGGACACATGGGACTGCGGTTTGTAAAGTAATACCTTTAGAAATAAAGCTACTTTAAGCACACATTTTTTTTTTGTCAGAAACTTTACTGCCAGAGACAGAAACACAAACTGTAATATGCATTATAAAGGAATGAAAATTTCACAAAATATTAACCAAATGTCAACTATGCTGTAAAACATTACTCCTTTTGAAATCCAGAAGCAGAAGTGAGGAGAGGGAAGGGAATGGTTGCTTCCTTGTGTGTTTTTCCTGAAATACCATATAACATAGTGGTTAGCAGCATATGCTTCAGAGCCAGGAAGTTTGGGCCAAATCCCAATTCTGCCACTTACTACCTGTCTAACCGTAGACTCAGCTTCTCTGTACCTCAGTTTCCTCATCTATAAAGTCTGTATCAAAAGAGCAGTAGATCCCTCACTGTGTTTGTGAAGATTAAATTAGTCAATAAATACAAATACCTTAAAACAGTGCCTAATATGTATATATAGTATTAGCTTTGCTGTTATTATTATTACTATTGCTACTGTAGAATGAGAGATGAGAGTAGTCGTGTGCTCAAAGGGAAAGAGACAAGGGGGAGAGAGCTTTAGAATAAAAGTGGCTGGGTGGGATGAGCACAAAGAAACATGTCAGCAGTAACGAATCGTCTCAGCAGCTACCAAGGTACATCTCTAACAGCACCTTTTTCACTCCATGGTAACAGGATGAAGGTGGGGAAAATCTAATGCGTGATTTCAGAAACCACAGTTCCTCCCCAAAATATCACCTCACCTACTTCTGATGCTTGAAATGACTTTAAATAGACACAATGCATTTGCATTTCATGAGCAGAAACAAAAGGAGTTATTCAATGGTCACTTAAATAGTAGTCTTCACGACAAGAAAACAAAATATATGGAAAAGCTAATACTACACAAAGGAAGAAAATGAACTTCAATCCCGACTCTCATACTTTGCCCCAAAATGAAATCAATATATTTAACAGAATTAAAAGTAAAAGCTAAAACTATTAAACTTCCAGAAGAAAACATAAAAGAAAATCTTCACGACCTTGAGGTAGGCAAAGATATCTTAGAACACAAAAAAGCACTAACAGAAAAAGAAGAAACTGATAAATTTGACTTCCATCAAAACTAAAACCTTCTATCCTTCCAAAGTCATCAAGAACATTAAAAGCCAACCCACAGCATGGAGGAAAATATTCACAATACATATATCTGACAGTGGATTTTTATTTAGAATCTAGAAAGAATTCCTACAGTTTAATAATCACATAAGCAACCCAATTTTTTTTAAATGGGCAAAAAATATATAGGAATAACCAAGAAGCACATGAAAATATCACTGGTTATCAGGAAAACCCAGTTAAAACCAAAACAAGACACCACTTCACACTATAATGGCTAAATTCAAAAGACTGGCAATACCAAGAGTCAGCAAAGATGTGAGCAAGTGCAGCTCTCCTGCCCTGCTGGTGGGAGCTTGTAATTGAGGCACTGCTTTTGACAAACTTAGTTTGGCTCATTCTCACACAGTTAAATATATACTTATCCATACAGCCCAAAAATGGACTCTTATTTACCCCCCAAAAACCCCTATGTCCATAAAAAGACTAGTACACAAATATTCTTAGCAACTTTACTGAAAATAGCTGAAAACCTAAATGTTGAGCAAGTAAATGGATGAACAAGTTTTGGCATACTCATAGAATGCGACATTGCTGAACAACAGAAAGGAATAAAGTACAGATATACTCAACAACATGGATGAACTCCACAGCACTATGCTGAAAGGAGCTGGCTCCCAAACAGTACCTACTACAATATGACTCCATGTATGTAAAATTCTAAAATAGTCGAAAATACCCTATAGTGAAAAATCAAATCGCTATTTGCAAAGAGGCACGGGGAACTTTCTTGGAAGACAGACACGTTCTTAATTTGGGGGGCGGGGAGGGTGTTCATTGATGTATGTATTTGTCAAAATTAATTAACTCATCCACAGACAATGTGTAAATTTTACTGCATGTAAATCATACTTGATTAAAGTTAATAAAAAATAAAGCTTTGGATATTTGCCATATAATTTATACAATCACCCTAACACACGGTAAATTTTTAAAAATAATTTATGTTTCCGGTAGATAAATTTTTTTTCAATTGTGCAACCACAAAAGTATTACCTACCATTATATTTGCCTTTGAGGGAAAAAAAGAAGCCCTACTTTTCTGAGAATGCCAGAAACTTACATAATCCTGAAGACAACAATCAGCATTAAAATATTCTCAGGTGAGTGGAAATGCATCTCAGACATTTTTTTCATGCATGATTAAAAGCATTTTCTTGGCAACACACACAAAATCAAGACCATTTCACTCAAATCATGTGCCTTTTGAGTTCATTAACAAGCTCATGCCTGCCTCAGACAACCTTAAAAAGACTACTCTTCCTAATGTTTTTCTCTGTGAATACTAACTCTAATATTATCCCAAGAAAGAGCTGCTTCAAAAAAAAAAAAAGATCAACAAATTGACTAGCTCGAATTCACAGTACAATAAATTAAAAATAATACACCAGATAACTGGTGTTTCCTCCACAATTCAAGCCAACCAATCTTCACTGTTCACGTAGCATAAGGATGAATGAAAAAGAAACTGAACAGTGTTGAAATGGGTTGAATTATGTCCTCCTAAAATTCATATGTGGATGTCCTAACCCCCAATATATTAGGAGATAAGGTCTTTAGAGAGGTAATTAAGTTAAAGTGGGGTGATTAGGGTGAGCCCTAGTCCAAGTTGACTGGCGTCCTTGAGGTGAAATTTGGACACAGACACACAAAGAAGGAAGATGATGGTTATCTATGAATCAAGGAGAAAGGACCTTCCCACACAGCCCATAGAAGGAACCAACTCTGCTGACACCTTAACTTTGGACTTCGGGTGTCCACAACTATGAAACAATAAATATCTGTTTTTAAGCCACCCTATCTATGATACTTTGTTACAGCAGTCCTAGCAAACTAATGCACCATGTGCCAAAATACTCAACAGCTATTTGGAGATGTTTATAAACAAATTACTAGAATACGACGAGGATTGGGAAAAATGCTAAGATAGTATAATATCTGCCAATTTCAAGAGTGTAAACATTCTGATCATGGCTGATTTTATTTTTTGTCTTTATTATTGTTATTCTGTTATAGTTGTCCCAACTTTTTGTCTGATTTTATTTTTTGTCTTTTTTATTGTTATTCTGTTACTGTTGTCCCATTTTCCCCCTTTGCCCTCTTCTGCCCAGCCCACCCCCACAGTCGGTCCCCACACCGTTGTCCATGTCCATGAGTCATTCATACATGTTCTCTGACTAGTCCCTTCCCCCTCTTTCCACCATCATCCTCCTCTCTGCTCCCCTCTGGCCCTGTCAGTCTGTTCCATGTTTCCATGCCTCTGGTTCTATTTTGCTCTTTAGTTTATTATGTTCATCGGATTCCTCTTATAAGTGAGATCATATGGAATTTGTCTTTCACCAACTGGCTTATTTCACTTAGCATAATATTCTCCAGTTCCATGTTGTCACAAAAGGTAGAAGTTCCTTTTTTCTTTCTGCTGTGTAGTATTCCACTATATAAATGTACCACAATTTTTTGATCCATTCATTTGCTGATGGGCACTTAGGCTGTTTCCAGAACTTCACCATTGTAAATAGCACTGCTATGAACCTCTAAGAGCAAAATCATACAGATTCCCTAAGCCACAAAGAGAATTCTGGAAGATGAAGATGCACTCACTAAACACCTGGAGGACAGGGAGCACCAAATGTAAGTTTTCCACTTTCAAGGTTAGAAGAAAGACACCCAATAAACACCTCACATCACCACAGCCCCAGGGAACTATTGAATTTCAGCACTGTTTTCTACACTGAGCTGATGTTTAACTTGGAATTGTAGTTTTTTAAAAAAATCAGTCTTCATATCTATGTGTTTGCAGAGCATTGTACTATATCAGCACTTTGACAAAGGCAGTATTTTACTAAGACAATGGCAGGAGTGAATAAAGCACACACATCCCTGGAGTAAAATCTATGCACTGTTAGTACAGAAGAAAAGATAAAGTAGAAGTAAATATGCAACCAGGAAGCAAGACGGCAGCTTCTCTCCTAGAAGCACAGAGCCTTAGGAATAATCTAAGGAAGCCCTTTTCTCTGCAGCACAGGGAAAGTGACAGAATGTGATGAGGCTAAGCTCTGCATCTCTTTGTAGCAATAAGTAGGTGGGAAGGAGGCAGAATATGACAATCAACCTGCAGGCCAGGCTGTTCCCACTGTTCTCTGGCAAGTAGAAGAAATAGATTTTGTTCTGCATGGGTGGGCAATCTCTGGTCTTGATTTGATCACCCACAAGTAAACTTTGCGATATGCGGGGGCTTACAGTTAAGTGTTACATAAAAGACTGTAAAGTATACTTACCTATATGGTAATTCATACATAAATGATACCCTGACTTAGCAACTAGAAGTTGCTCAGACTTAAAAGGGGCAATAACCACTTCAGCAACTACTTCCAAATCCCCAACATTTCAGTCAAAACCACAACTAGTATTTTAATTCCTATTTGCAACAAAGTAATGTCTACTTACATAGTATTAAACACCTGTCAATTTTCAGCTAGTATAAAAAATGAGTCAGAAGAAACTGGACATCCAAGGAAGAGAGGCAGTGGTCTGACCTAATCCCAGTAAACAGTCATTGATTAACAAAAGTTCTTTGAAGCTACAATCCACCTTAAGAAAACGATTTTACATCATCACCCATACCAACACATATTGATAGTGCATAACCCTTCACTAACATTACAAATTACTATAAACTTAATGGTTTAAAACAACACACATGTATTAATTATCTTACAGTTCTGTAGGTCAGAACTCCAACAAGGGTCTCACCAGGCTACACTCCAGGTGTCAGCTTGAGTGTGTTCCTTTCGAGAGGCTCTAGAAGAGAATCCGGTTCCCTACCTTTCCTGTTTCTAGAGGCAGCCCATATTCCTGGGCTCAGGGCTTCTCCCTCCATCTTCAGAGGCACTGTTAGTAGGTCAAACACTGCATCATTGCATCATTATGACCTCCTCTTCCTCCTTCTCATCTTCCACATTTAAAACACTCTTATGAGTCTTTTAGACCCACTTGGATGAATCAGGGTACTCTCCCTATCTTAAAGTCATCTGAGTAGCAACTGTAATTCCTTTGCCATTTAACCTATTTACTGGTTCCAGGGACTGAGACATGGATATCTTTGGAGGGCCACCACTCTGTCTACCAGAGATACAGAGACAAAGAAAGACAAATAATAGATTGATAGATACACACAAAATACATGCTACTTGACCATCTGTGCCTGTTTGCTCATTTATAAAAATTTATATAGTGGTTCCTATATAGTAATAGTAACCACTTCAAAGAGTTGATATGAAGACTACCTGAGTTAATACGAGTAACAGTCATAGACTGTACCCGGTATATAGTAAGAGTTTCATGAACTATTTTTTACAAATTTTCATTTCATCTTTGTTTAAACTTTTCCCTCATTATGGAATGTGTTTTCCCAACACCTGTCCAATTACGTACTACCTACCCCTCTAGGCCCTCCCTTAAATGAAGCGTCCTTACATGGTATGAAACTGCATTGTCTAACAGAATGGCTACAAACCTTATGTGCCTACTGAGCAAGTTGAACACAAGATGTCAGGCAGACTGAGGCCCCAGTGACCGGTTATATTTCCACCTGTGTGCGATTCTATGTGAATGTGGGATTGTCAGACAGAAAAAAAAAAAAAAAACATATTACTCATTTATTTAAGTTTACATCTTAAAAATTCAAAGGAAAATGGAGACTTTGAAACTACTGGAGCAAGGGACTAAGTGAGCCAAGGGACCTAAACTCAGTAGAAGCAAACAAAATCCAGAAAAATATGCCTATTACAAAGACTGCAGAGAAAAAGGAATATTCAGGTGATAATTTGCCATAGGCCTCAGGTACCTTGTATCAACTGGCAGTTTCAGATTTATGTCCTTATGACCCATTTTGACCTTGCAGACCTTGAAGGAGTAGTTATCTTTTCAGCCCAGCAACTGGATTCAGCCCTGTCGCAGTGGCTGCCTGTGAACAACACTGGGACCAGGGACCTTCAAGACTTCTCCTAAGAGGAGCAGAGGTCACTGAACTTGCAGGAATTCATCTACTGACTTTATGTTGGAAAACTACAGGATCTCATCTGACTAAAGAAGGACATCTTCTTCCCAAAATTTTAAATCTACCATCTGGAACACCTTGTTTTTTACTCTGTGAATCAGGGAAACCTTGCTCCATGTTCTCAGAAAATGCTTAGAGCGCTGCAGGGCTGTATAGAGACAACTCTGCTGGTAACTTTATTTTTCCATATTTCACACCTTTCTCTAGCTGTTTCTGGGATGGCCTTAGTTCCCTGATAACCATGGAAATGGCCCTTCATTATCAACAGCCCAAATATGACCAATTCTTCATCTTTTACTATAATTTTCTTATCGTATCATGAATTAGATATGGGTGAAGGACAAGTGACAAAAGTGTGAGTGAGTAAGGAAAAATCCAGTGTGAAACCACTGGCTAAAAAAGCCAAGTTTTTCAAATAACAAGAATCATATTTCACAATGTCATTTGAGCAGTTGCCTAAGAGGTCCCAAGCACAATGGGAAAATTGAGTCCCTTTTGTATGACCAACTAAAAGAATTTACCTCCTTCTTTCACATCACTGCTTTCAGAGATAGCTTCTTTTAAATACTGAGTTACTCTTTTAACTCATAACTTTAGAAGATAGTTTCTAGCCCTGGTCAGGTGGCTCAGTTGGTCAGAGTGCCATCCATACACCAAAAAATTGCAGGTTCTATTCCTGGTTAGGGCATATACCTAAGTGCAGGTTCTAACTCCAGTTGGGGCAACTGATCAATCTCTCTCTTTCTCCCTCTCTCTCTAAAACCAATAAGCATATCCTTGGGTGAAGATTTTTTAAAAGGTTTCTATTAAATATTGAGCAGATACAAAAGAAAATTTATGAAACGTATGTAATGTATGACAATTCATCATATAACAAAAACCTGTGTACCACCACCTATTTCAAGAAAAGAATATGGGCCCTGGCTGGTGTAGCTCAGTGGACTGAGCACAGGCCTGTGAACCAAAGCATTGCCGTTTGATTCCCAGCCAGAGCACGTGCCTGGGTTGTAGGCCATATCCCCAGGATGGGGTGTGCTAGAGGCAACCATACATTGCTGTTTCTTTCACTCCCTCTCTTTCTTTCTCCCTCCCTTCCCTATCTCTCTAAATAAATAAAATCTTTAAAAAAAGGAAAGAATATGACTGTTAATTTTAAAGATCCCTAGATATCTACAACCATTCTGTTTCCCTTTCTTTCTGCCCACACATAACAATTATGCTGAATTTTGTGTTTATAATTGTTGATTTTCTATAAGGTTTCAACTATTTAACTATGCATATTTTAGTTTCATATAAATATCTTATATATTGTGACTTTTTTGTCTACATATGATCCTGAGATTTAGCCATACCATTATAATTGATTTTCACTTCTGTGTGTTATTCCATTGCATGACTACATCACAGTTTTTAATTCATTCTCTATTGACAGAAGTGTAGGTTGTTTGAAAGTTGATATTATAGTACTGTTATAAACACGCTTATGTATTTTTACTGATGGGTATGCACAGGTTGCTCTAGGGCAGAGGCCAGAGGAAACAGGCTCCATAGGCCATATGGTCTCTGTCACAACTACTCATCTTGGACACCATAGCAGGAAAGCAGCTATAGCCAATTAGTAAAAGAATGGGCGTGGCTAGTTTCAGTGCAGCTTTATTCAGAAAGGCAGGGAATGGCAGGACTTAGCCACTTTGCCCACCTCTGTTTAGGCTATATATGAGGGTTATGGTATCACTGAACATAGAGTATTGAGAGCATGCAAACATCTTCAACTTCACTAGACAATGCGCAATATTTTCCAAAGATTTTCCTATTTATCCTCTTTACTAACATTTGAAATTGTCAGAATTTTAAGTTTAGGCCAATCTTGTAGATGAATATGAAATGGAATCTCATTTTGGTTTTAATTTACATTTCCCTAATTAAGGTTAAGCTTTAAAAAAAAATGTTTATTTATTCCTCTTCTGTAAAATGCCTATTAAAGTCCTGTGCTGATTTTTAAAAAACAATTAAGAGATGTTACAAGTGTTAAAAATACAATGAATTTTAAAAACTCAGTATACAAATTTTTTAAATTTGTATTTATTGATTTTTAGAGAAGAAAGGGGGAGGGGGGGAGAGAGAGAGAGAGAGAGAGAGACATTGATTTGTTGTTCTATTCATTGATGCATTCATTGGTTGCTTCTTGGATGTTCCCTGACTGGGAATCGAAGCTGCAGCCTTGCTGTACTGGAACAATGCTCTATCCAACTGAGCTACCCAGCCAGGGCTAAAAACTCAGCATATAAAAAAATATATATGCAAAACATGTATAAAGCACACGGACAAAAAACAAGGGGGGGTAGAAACAGGAAGGTGGTGAGAAGGGTGGAGGGTGGGTTGGGATGGAAGTAAAAGGCAGAAAACAGTACTGAACAACAATTAAAATTTTTTTAAAAAACCAAAAAAAGAATTTGCATATAAAAAAGAATGTAAAATTACATGTTGAAATATTTTTGATATGTTGAATTAAATAAAAGGTATTATTAAAATTAACTTCCTGTCTTTTTACTTTTTTTAATCCTCACCCAAGGATGTTTACTGATTTTAGACAGGAAGTCAGGGGTGGGGGAGAGAGAGAGGAAGGAAGGGGGAGAAAAACATTGATATGAGAGAGAAACATCAATCAACTGCCTCCTGTATGTGCCTGACCAGGGATCAAACCCATGACCTTTTGGTGTAAGACACAATGCTCCAACAAACTGAGCCACATGAGCAGGGCTCTTTTCACCTGTTTAATGTGGCCACCAGAAAATGTTAAATTACATACATGACTCACAATTGTGGGTCACATTGCAGTCGTACTGAGTAGGGCTGCACTAGACAGAATATTAATCTCTCTCTCTCCTGTACTCTCAGTATTTGGTTCACTTTTCTTTCACACATTACATCAATCTACTTTGTATTGGAGTGATTTCTGTATGTGTTGGCTCTCCAATAGATTGGTAGCCTTTAATGGGTAAAGCTCATGGATCTTTTCATCTCAACAAAATCCATGGTAATTGCACAATAAGTGCTTGTGAAGCTGAATGGAAAAGATTATTCAACTAATATGATTTTTATATACACCACTTGATTTATTGTGGATAAACAGGAATGCCAAAAGTCAATTTGTCACTCTTTAAAGCAAGTTTTTCTTGGGTTAAAAATAGGATTAAAATGTACAGCAAATAGAAAAGCAAAGTTTCATAAAACAATACTTAGCTTATTACACGTAATATATCTATCTCAACTCCATACTATTCTATTCATTGTTTTAAAAGTGTGCCCTGCAACCCATAAAACTGTTTCACAATCTGCTAATGATTAGTGACCACATTTCAAAAAGCACTGCCTTGATGAGTCAGGTACAGGCTCTCCTGGATAAACACAAAGCATCTTAAAGATGTTACACGATAGCACACCCCTGACCTCAAAGGCTCCACCAGGTGAAGAGTTAATCCTGTGGTGTGGCCATGCTCCCACACAGCCAGCAGGGAAGGCATGCAGCTCCACTTACCATTAATTCTTCTACCAGCCTTCCTATTAGGACTGGGGGCAACAAATGGTGTGTTCAGGGTCCACTCCCCTGAGTTGCAGATCCCAGCTCAGCCTGACCAAGAACAGCTGGTCAGAGCTGAAGGTACAAAGCACAGGAAAAAGTTCATATAGCAGTGAGAGAAACAGTACCAGGAACTGGCCTAAGTTTTGAACTGCTCAGATGTGGGAAGCAAATGTGGAGAAATGTCATTAACTCAGGACTATGTGTATTAAATCAAAAAATATATTATTAAATCACATACTAGACAGGTATTTTTCTTAAAGAAAACAAGGGGAGAAGGAATAAGGAAAGGATGAAGTGTAAGAGGTGGGGGGAAATGGTAGAGGGGAAAAAACATACCAGGACTTCAGAGACTCTTATTGCTCTACGGATGAAGAGCTGGGCTAGTGGCTACAAAGAACCACAAAAAGAGGATGGGAGAGAGGAGAAATTCTTGGCCAGAAAACAAGAGGTAAGAGAATATCAGAGTAATCAAGAAAACTAATGGAAATTAGTAAGAAATCTCCCTTCAGCAGGAGGTTTGACAGGAAGTCATTGAACAAAACTAAGGCAGTAACACTGTAATAACAAAGCATGGTATCAGATGGGTACTAGGCTTACTGGGGTGATCATTTTGTAAGTTATATAAATGTCTAATCACTATGTTGTACAGCTGAAACTATAATTGAAAAATAAAAAATATATTAAAAAAGAAAAGAAAATACGAATGGATAAGTCTAACTCCACAAATGTTCAGAGATAAGCAAGTGCAGAGGGGTTCTGAACCAAACTAGCCTCAAGTTTCTGATAGAAGGTGAACAGTGAAAGGAACTTCACCAGAAAGGAAGAAGAGTAAAAGGACTCTCTCTTTGAACTATGAAGAGGAAAAGGGAAAAAAATAAATAACTGACAAGATCCTAAGGACAGAGGCTACCTATATTAAGATTTCAATTGAGGAGGCTTTTGTATTTTATTTTATTAGCATGTATCTTAAAAATAGAAGGTAGACTTACCAACATCAGATAGAACTAGTGGGTTTTGACACTTACTATCTCAGTGATCTTTTAACCTTGGAATAAAATGCTTTTTAACAGGACATTTCACACAATTAAATTTTCAACCCCAAATAAACAGGTATATTTACAAAAGTAGAAGTAGTAAAACAATTCTGGACTTCAGGCCAAGTTGGAGGCGTAGGTAGATACACTTTGCCTCCTTGCACAACCAAAAGAAGGACAACAAATTTAAAAACAAAAAAAAATCAGAACTGTCAGAAAAATCAAACTGTATGGAAGTCTGAGAACTAAGGAGTTAAAGAAGAAACATTCATCTAGACCGGTAGGAGGGGCAGAGACAGGCAGCCAGGGTGGAGAGGATGGTGAGCAGCAAGGCTGCAGCTGGAGGACTAGTAGGGAGAGGCAGCATTGGGCAGTCCCAATTTGTATGCAGATAAACCAGGAGGAACAATTGGGGAGCAAGACAGACAATGCAACCCAGGGTTCCAGCTTGGGGAAATAAAGCCTCAAAACTTCTAGCTATAAAAACCTGTGGGGGTTGCAGTGGCAGGAGAAACTCCCAGCCTCACAGGAGAGTTCTCTGGAGAGACTCACTGGATCCTACAATGTATACAAACCCACCCACCTGGGAATCAGCACCAGAAGGGCCCAATTTGCTTGTGGGTAGTGGAAGAAGTGACTGAAAGCTGGCCAAGAGCCAAGTAAGCAGCATTGTTCCCTGTGGGATCCCTGCCCCACATACAGCACCACAACACAGTGACTGGGTTGCCCCACCCTGGCAACCACCCCTTACTATACCTTACTATACCTAAGGCTCCACCCCTTACTACATAAGAAGTACACCGAAACAAAAAACCATGGCCCAAATGGAAGAACACATTAAAACTCCAAAAATAGAACTAAGAAATGAAGAGATAGCCAACCTATCAGGTGCAGACTTCAAAACACTGGTAATCAGGATGCTCACAGAAATCGTTGAGTATGGTCACAAAACACAGGAAAAACTGAAGGCTATGGAAAGTGGAATAAAGAAAAATATACAGGGAACCAAGAGTGAAGAGAAGGAAATTGGGACTCAAATCAACGATTTGGAGCAGAAGGAAGAAATAGAAATTCAATCAGAACAGAAGGAAGAAACAAGATTTCAAAAAAATGAGGTGAGGCTTTGGAACCTCAGGGACAACTTGAAATGTTCCAATATCCAAATCGTAGGGATGCCAGAAGGAGAAGAGAAAGAGCAAGAAATGGAAAACTTATTTAAAAACATAATAAAGGAGAACTTCCCCAATCTGGCAAAGGAAATAGACTTCCAGGAAGTCCAGGAAGCTCAGAGAGTCCCAAAAAAGCACATACCAAGACATATCATCATTACATTACCCAAGATTAAAGATAAGGAGAGAATCTTATGGGCAGCAAGAGAAAAGGAGATAGTTACCTACAAAAGAGTTCCCATAAGACTATCAGCTGATTTCTCAAAAGAAACCTTTCAGGCAAGAAAGGGCTGGAAAGAAATGTTCAAAGTCATGAAAGATAAGACCTACATCCAAGATTATTCTAGCCAGCAAAGCTACCATTTAGAATGGGAGGGCAGATAAAGTGCTTCCCAGATAAGGTCAAGCTAAACGAGTTCATTGTCACCAACCCTTTATTATATGAAATGTTAAAGGGACTTATCTAAGAAAAAGAAGACGATCAAAACTATGAATAGTAAAATGACAACAAATTCACAACTATCAACAACTGAACCTAAAACAGCAAAAACAGAAAAAAGCTACACAATCAACCAGAAATGGAGATCAGAGGGGTGGAGGAGAATGGGAGAAAAGATACAGGGAATAAGAAGCATAACTGGTAGGTACAAAATAGACAGGGAGAAATTAAGAATAGTATAGGAAACGGAGAAACCAAAGAACTTATAAGTACAACCCATGGACAGGAACTAAGGCTGGGGGAGGGGTGGAGGGAGGAAGTTGGGGTGCAGAGCAGAGAGGATAAAGAGGAGAAAAAAATGGGACAACTGTACTAGCATAATCAATAAAATATACCTAATAATAATAATAAAAACAATTCTGCACATCTTGCACAACTGCTTCCCAATTTCCTGTTCAAGCTCGCCCCGCCTTGGGAGTGCTCTGTAATAATCAGTAAGATCAGTCCTCCAGACTCCTCAAATGCTGTTTCTTCCTATTTCACTACTATCAATAAACCATTTATGCTTTTCAAGGAGAGATCTTCCTGCAGAGTAATACTCAATGAAATGCACAAGGGGGTTCCTTATTTAGATAAGCTATTAATTTATCAAGTTTTAAAAGCTGAATTTTCATATACATATTAGGATATTTAAACAAACTAATTTAAAGCGGCATTATTTTTTTTTTAATTTTTGAAGAATAAAATCAATGAGGAAAATGATAAGGAATTAATATAGTCTTCCCAAAAGAAGTGAGTTAGGTTAGCTATGTTAGCTAATGTCCATACCATTTAAATATACATTTATCATCATATATATTATATGTATGAATTTCCAGCTACTAAAACAGTTTCTATGTTTATAAAACCCAAATCATTTTTCCTAAGAAAAACAAATATAAAATAGCCATTACTCTCCCCATTCCAAAAGTCACTTGTTTAGTCATTTTTACCAAGTATTTATTAAGTACCTACGATATGCAAGCTACTACAATAGGTGCTGGGAGCACAAAAGATTGTTATCATACACCTTCTACCACCAGCCACCCCTTCTCGGTCTTTTTCACAGGAAACTTTTTACCCAACCCTTCCTTAATATCGCTTTCTCTCCACTGTTTCACCTTTGATTCCCGTTCACTTTCACGTTACATTACCTTTCTCTCCAATCCCCACATTTGTCCTGCCTCAGGCTGCCATGCTCACTCTAGCAGAGCAGCCAACCAAACCAGTTTCTACTGGCCAAGAAAACCACACTCTCGCACCTCCATCCACCTTGCTGTTATTCTTCAAGTCTCGGTTCTGGCATACTCTTTTAGGAAGTCTGGCCTGACTCCTCCAGGCAAAGGTTGATGTTCTGATGCTACCAGTTACTCCATAAGACCTTAACAACTGGCACTTTCATTGTAATTATGTATTGCCATGACTACCGCCCCCTCCTCCGAAAGAATCTGGAAGGTAGGGATCTTATTCACTGTTATATCTACACCATCTAGTAATGAACTTGGCATATAGTACGCACCCCATAAATGTTTTTAAGAATAAATGAATGAATGTATAATGATGGAGAACTCAGAGGATGTACCACTAACTTGAGAGTCTACTGGAAACATCTATCAATACAGATATTTCTAGGGATAAGAAAAGGATATAATCAAAATTTGCTGCTAGCTATCTAAATTAATAAAATAAACTTGAAGGAAGAATAAAATACCTAATTTGGAAAGTGAGCTATCATAAAAAAATAGAAAGTGACCCATCTTCAGGCCATTTCTCAGACTCAAATTCATCATTTGTATTTCTCTAAAACTCTGGTTTAGATTTATTTTTTCACTACAGCAATGGTCCCACTTACGCTGAATTTATCTTAAACATGCACACAGAATCAAAATGACAAGAAGACAACCGTGACATACGTAGCCCCTACAACATGTTCCAACACATGTCCCCAACTTAAGTCACTGCCCCCCACCTGCAATGCAAAACGCTGTCACATCCACAAGCACCTTATTACTACACCCTGTCGGTTTCTGTTAAATTAACCCACATTTTATCAACTTGATTCTTCTTACACCATACAAATTTATGAAATCACAGATTTGATTCACTAATTACATGTTTTTAGTACACCTTAAGTAACTATTTATGTATGAAAGTAAAAAATGTTTATTTGTTGAACTCCTTAGAATTCTATCAGGTAAGGAAAACAGGTGTGACTCGGCTCTACCTGTATGACCCACTGACGAACCGCCCCTGCTCCAGGGCCGTCTCTCTCTCAACCTAGAACTCTGGACGTGATGTGTGCCTTTTTGTGGGCTCTCTGAATTCACCTGGTGTTGGTATTTCTTGAAGTGATTTTGACTTTTAACTTTAAAACTTATTTTTTTAATAAGCCAGAAAGGAGAAACTTCCTAAGAAGGTAGTATGACTCATCAACATGAAAGCATTCTGAAACTACTTATTAAACTTTAATGAATTCTAAAACTACTTATTAATAAATTCCAAAACTACTTATTAAAGTAGTTAAAAAGTTTTTACTTATAAAAATATTTCAACAGTAGTAACGGATATTTCAAAAAAGAAAACTAGAATTACCTGTAATATCACCTTAATGGTCTTTCTAAAGGGGCCTTTGCTAGCATGGGCGGGGGGCTGGACAACAGTTTTTCTGTGATGTTTCTCTATAAATATTCTCAAGACAAACAGAAAGGGTAACAATCAAGATAATAACATTGATTTCCTAAGATTTAAGCTGAAATCTTATAAACATATTTAAATAAATGAAGATAAATAACCTAAGAAAAATTGATAGCTTATCATTATTTAGAAATAAAACATTTAGCTTAGCACAATCTTTGAATAACAGTCATTCTAAATTACCATATGACACAAAGTAAGTCAGTCTATACTTTGAGAAATAAGAATAAGTGAGAGCTTTCTGTAACCTTTAAACTGTAATTCACAGAATATACAAAATCCTTTGGAGACCTCTTGTGGTCGAAGTTAAGAATACCAAAGAAACCAAATCCATACTTTAAAATGTGTACTCTATAATCCCAAGCCATTCTTCTGCCTTTTTCTACACAGCTTTATTATTTCTTCAGTATTAGTAAGATATCAACCAATAACTGATAAAAAGTGCTATTTTTACATTCAAGTTTACAGTAAAAGAAAAAGAGAAGATTTAAGTCTGAGACGTAAGAATCTATCACTATTTAAAATGGACAGGAAAATACCAACAGAAACAAATTTCCTCCTCAAAAATTCACTGCTATATTGTTTACTGATAGTAAAAACGGAACACAACTTTGGCAAGGGATGTTTTTTGTACCTACTATTTAGAAACAACCCTATCCCAGTTGCTGATTTTCTTTTCTTTTTTAATATGGCTGCAACTTTTATCTCAGGTTGATAAAAGCTAAATTTCATGGCTGCCAAAATGGACTCACTAGCATTTAGGGGAGAAATTAAGATAGGACCACACCTCATACAGTAAAGCAAAATAAAGAAAAAGTGAATTAAAAGCTAAATGCTAAAATTAAATTAAAATTTTAAAGAAAAATAAATTGACTAAAGTAAATATAGAGGATTATTAAAGTATTTCCAAAATGCCAAGAGATCTGAGTTTAAAAAATAATGGAATGCTACCATAAGCATGGAGGACTTAATTGGTCCAGTCTACTAAAAGCACAAAGAAATAGTGTGTTAAAATAGAATCAAAAATGTTTCTTAAAGAGAGTAAAAAAAAAAGAAGAAATCCCCAAGAGCCAAAACAATATGAGAACCAGCTGTAGATGGGAGAAGACACCATAAAGGCTATGCACAGAGAGAAGAGAAGGTCCAGCACACTTGATTTCTTCTGATAAGAATTCCAGAAGAGAACGGGGGGGAGGCAATATTAAAAGAAATAATGGTGAAGGAGGAGGGGCAGGGAGAGGGGAGGGAGGGGGAGAAGAAAAAGAATAGCTTCCCCTATAGAGAGCTTTCTACACTATATTAATTTACTTAATCTTCACACAATCCTACAATGTAAGCACCCTTATTTTCCCTATTTTAAAGAAAAGGAAATCAAAGGACAACACAGTTGAGTAATTCAGCCAAAATCACTAAGGGGTAGAGCCAATCCTCCAACCCAAAGCCCACGTGACAGGAGCCACCTACTGGACCACTTGACTCTGGAATCTCCGCTACTCCATTCTGTCCACAAACAGATTAGTTTTAGACACTCCACAGAAATGGGACTTTTAACTTCGCTTAGTCTGATATGCAAACAAAATAGAAATTACATGTGGTCACTAAACACAGGAAAAATTACATACTCTCAGTGATAAGCAGAGAAACACAAATTAAAACAAGACAAAGGCAAAGGCAGCCATGGAATTTGGAAAACCTACACAGGGCAACCAATCTACCTTTGGTAGGCCAAATGGCTTTTACATCTCATTTAATGAATAAACACTTTGGAATATCACCAGACAATGCTGTCTGCCAGCCAAATAATTCAGTTTTGGCAATGTCTTTGTGGAATGGTTAGATATTTTATTAAGTTTTAACTTTACTGTTTGTAAAAATAAGTAGAAACCAGAAATGAAAGTGCTGCTTCAATTGATCAGCTTTAGTCTCAATTACAGTTGACCCTTGAACAACTAGGATTTGAACTTCACAGTTCCCCTTATACATAATTTTTTTCAATAAATACAGTTAGCCTCCATATCTGTAGGTTTCACATTCACAGATTCAATCAACTGAGGGTCAAAAAGTATTTTCAATCCAAGGCTGAAATCTAAGGCTGAGGAGGGCCGACTGTCTGCATTACTCTGTACCATTTTATTTGAGGGGCTTGAGCATGTATAGTTCTTGGTAAATGCATGGGGTCCTGGAACCAACCATTTGCAGATACAAAAACTTAACCGACTTCCTAAGTTTTGGGGGAGTCAAAAGTAATACACAGATTTTTCAACTGCACAGCAAGGGTGGGGGCATCAGTGCCCCCAGTCCCTGAGTTGTTTTTCATGAGTACCCACTGAGAAATTGGCAGATAAAACGATGTTCTCTAGGATTTGCTTCAAATAAATAATCCAAGAAAGAAAGGAGCAGGGGTATGAATGAAGTGAGATTGGCTGTGTTGAGAAATGCTGAAGCTGCTAGCTTGATCCATGGAGGTTCACTACACTACTCTGCATAATTTTGTGTATGTTTGAAATTTCCTATAATAAAGTAAAACACATATGGGAATTTTTAAGAAAAAAATAACAAGACAGAAAACTGATTCAAAACACAAATCCAAGTTCATCAACAAAAAAAAAATGATATACATACATGGAAATAATATATTAAAATACTTAACAGTAATTATCTATGGGCTACAGAATTTTTATCTTTTTTTTTAACTCCCAACTTTTCCTAAATAAACATGGATTAGCGTTATAATTGGAAAAATATATTATAAAGCATCTTTGAAAGATATTAAAGCCAAATAAAAAAGGCACATTCTTACCTCTAAGAACAAAGAAACATCTGGAACCTTACCTAATCAATTAGGCTGATTTTCTAACTGACCTGTCAACTGACTAACTGAAAATCTTTATGGGCTCTCCTGCTTAGTTTGAAGTCCAAATTCCTCAACATATGAAGTCCTGTGCACTGGAACCCCAGCCTGCTCCAGGCTCTTCTCCCACCACACTCCTCGGGGTGGCAGTATAGAGTCTTCCCAAGTGGGCACCTTCACGCTGGTCACTGAACACGCCATTGTTTTGTGAGTCTAGTAAGGTAGATATACATCCGCCTCTCCTGTTGGATTATAAACTCTGCCAGGCATAGGCCACAGCCACATCGTCTTCCTCTGCATGCCACAGTGCCTAGCACGCTGCCTTATAAGTAAGAGGTGTGGTCTTAGAGCTAATAAATAAAACTCACGGACAGAGCCACAAATTGAAACTTATAGCACAGATAATATATTTTCAAAGTTATACAAACTTTCTAAGAAATGAACTATAAGTTATCTCCAGAAACTGAAGATTAATGACCAAATAATATCATTAAACTCCTTTAACAATCAGTTTCTAAAGTCCTACTGATATTACAGGCAATTGTTTTTCTTTTTTTGACATTTCCACTAGTACTATTGAAATATTTTTAGAAGTAAAAAATTTTTAACAACTTTAAATCTGAGTTTCAGAATTTGCTTTACTCTCCAGGGCTGTGCCAATGTACCTGACACCTGTGGCGTGACGGATGAGCGCCTCTGTTTGCTCTGACAGGCACGCCGGAAGCAGCAGCTCCACCGGCTGCAAGCCCAGTATCCGAGTTTCTAGCTCCGAGCGGGAAGCAGAGTCCTGGAAACTATCAAACACGACCTCACCTGTGGCAGGCTGCACTCCCTGAAAACAATAAAATAAAATGTAACAATAAAATGTAATGTCACAGAAAACATATTTTTCCCAATTATAACTATGACACAGCATAAATAAGTATGGAAATACCAAAGACGACACACTTACTAGTATGTACTCCATTTCCAAAGAGTTTGAAATATGTCTGCTTTCCAAGACTCTTAAAGAGAAGTCAGATTCACCAATACCCAAACTATGCTAGATGGGATGGTACAGCAGGACCAAGTCCAAGCCCTCCTGATCTAACAAACCCGACAGAGTCACTGTGACAAGTTACCAAACCCTCAGTTTCCCCCTCTCTAAATGGGACTAAGCCAGCCTACTTCCCTCTTATGGTTACTGAAAGGTTCAAGTCAGAAAACATTAATGCTTTGTAACTATAAAGCACTATACAAACAGCAGTGGTCATCGCTAAAAGTAATGAAGTGATACGTTCCTAGTAACCTGGCCAAAATAGTAGCAGTAAATTACTATTCAATTATATAAAATAAATAAAAAGTATAACATTTGGCCCTGGCTTATGTGGCTCAGTGGGTTGAACGTTATCCTGCAAACCAAAAGGTGGCCAGTTCAATTCCTAGTCAGGGCACATGCTTGGGTTACGGGCCAGGTCCCCACTTGGGGGCATGTGAGAGGCAACCAACTGGTATTTCTCTTGCGCCTCAACAATTTCTCTCCCTCTCTTTCTCCCTCCTTCCCCCTCTCTCTAAAAATAAATAAATAAAACCTTTTTTAAAAAGTATAACTTCTGTAAAAAAAAATAAAATATAACCAATAAACAACTCTGAATGAACTCCAGGTAGATTATCTATCCAGGGAATAACCATGATAACTAAAAGCCACCCCCTAACACCCCAAGCCAATAACAGCAAAGATAAACTGGAAAAGATCATGGTTTAAAAGAGGTGAAAAAGGTTCTTAAGCAATTTACCCAAGGTCACAGGGCAATAAAGTGGCAGAGCCAATAGTCATGGAGTCTGACTCCAAGGCCACACTCTTACTACTACGAACACTTAAGAAATGCAGGGAGCTAGTTATATACTGTATCAGCTCACAGGAGAAAATATAACCAGTCCCTACCCTCACATGTGGCTGAAAGAAAAGTCAACTGATACAGCCTCTTCTGAAAACAGCCTGGCATTTTCTAGGAAAGTTGAAAACATCCACACTCCATCACTCAGCAATTCCTGCCCTAGGTATGTACTCTTGAGAAACTCAGACGCATGTACAAAAAGGGTTTATAGCAGCATTCTTTGTACCAAAACTGGAAAGAACCCACATGTATATCAACAGAATAATGCATAAACTGTAGAACATACAATGAAATACAACATAGCAACTGACAATGGAAGTACTACCATAAAACATGTAAATAAATCTAGCATACCACTAGTACTTTGTAAACAAAAGCAGCAAACCCCTCCCCAAATACATACCATATGTTTACATTTGTTGATGGTTTAAGGTGGTAAGGCTGAAACTAAAAGCAAGGAAATCACTGTCACACAGATCTGGACCACAGCTGCTTCTGGAGCGAGGGGCCCTCCTGCAGGCAGGGTTGTACTTCCAGACCTGGGTGCTTATCTCACGTTACACTGTGATTATGCATTGTAAATGCATTTTTTCCTCCTGAATATTTTATAATTTTTAAAAATTCTTCATTTTTGGTTCAAGCAACTTCCTGAATTTTAGCCCAAAGGCCTTCCACCAGTGCCCAGATAGCTGGACTAAAGTACATTAGCATACATACATAAGTTTATCTCCCAATCTACCAACCAAACATTTACAAAAACCATAGATAGAAGTTCAAGTCACAAATGTACCAAACACCCCTTTGCTTTTTTAAATCAGAGAAATGGTTTCTTTTGTAACACCTGCAACGTCTGTTACTCTGCACATGCGCGTGACCCTGAGAAACCCAAAGTCGGCCTGTGTGCACTGGCACTGCCCAGACTGATGGCACAGGAGGGCCTGATCCCAGTGGCACCACCACAGTAAAGCCTTTGACTTCAGACTGTCAACAACCCAGAGATAATGCCTAGGTGGTGACTGGGGAGCGTGTGACACTCATTACAATGAGAACAGATCCAGCAACAAGAGCACTGAGAGTAGACAGGAGAGTTCCACAGCGGCCACACTGAGCTGGAGAAGTTGGGGCAAATTCTGAGTGCCCTGTCCAACAAAGACGTGGATGCAGGAGCCTGGACCTCAGAAGACAGGTGCAGCCTGGGCCCAGAGCTCTGGATATCATCGACCCAAATCTGGGGTTGTTGAAGTCAAGACCAGGTCCCAAGAAAACACCTGACATTCAAACCACCGTTTCTCATTTTTCTCCCATCCCAGTTCATACACTAAGGTTAGCTCTGGCAGTGGGCCAGAGCATATTTCTAAAAGCTATAAGTTATATACTACCAATTCTGTTCTTTAGTGTCAGGTAAATATAAAATAGCACATTACCAATGCTAACTCCTAAAAGCAAATAACCTTACTATTCGTAAATGGATCCAACTGCTCATGGCTAGAAAAAAATGCTTCTTAAGGATAAAAAAATCATGGGAAGCCACCAAATAGTAATGCTAACTGCCTCACAAAAGGCTTACTGGTTAAGCAAATATCAAGTCAGCAGAGTTACGCAACCAGAAAAAAAAGTATTAAAAAGTCCTTTGGAGACATCTGGGTTGTAAGAATTTTTGCTGACATTACAGCTAATTTCAAAGAAAAAAAAACAAAAAAAAAATAGTTATTGCTTGGGCAAGGAGTCCTACTGTTGCTTGACCTTCCACAGATCAAAGGGTCTAACAGTCCTGAGGGCCCTACAAAGTCCACAGCTTTGAGCGGAGTCCACTCGGTCTGTAAACAGGCAAACTCACTCACAAACTGCCTGAAGACAAGATCGACAGAACTACGATTCACAAGTCACATTTGTCTGGAAGACTGATTGTAAATATTCATAATACTAATTAAATATGAAGTTTTATATATCCCAACTCTCATGTCCCCTTCCTTCTGCTCTTCCCTCCAAATCTATACACAGCAATCCCATAATCATTTGTGTTTAATTTGAAACCTCTAGAGCAGGGGCGTCACACACATTTTCACCAGGAGGTCATGTCAGCCTGGCAGTTGCCTTCAAAGGGCTGAAATAATTTTAGGACTGTATAAATGTAACTACTCCTTAACTGTTAAGCAGTTGAAATTACATTCAGCCATTTGAAGACAACCCAGAGGCTGATGTGGCCCCTGGTGAAAATGGGTGTGACACCCCTGCTGTAGAGGAAATCTGTAAAACCCTTTGCTCTCCATGTATGTGTTGGTTTAGTGTTTTATTCTGCCATCCGTGTATTGTTCTCATCCATGCCCATCACTGTGTCTGTCTTCAACCCTAAACTCCTAGAGCATATGGACAGAAACTGTCTAGATCTCTCACGGTACAGAGCGCCAAGTAGCCATATGAGAAAACTGTAACTAGTGATTTAACATATAAAACTACGAGAAAAACCTTTTTTTAAAGTACAATTACTTGAGGGCACGCTTCATCAGATATCCTCATTATATACCACACATGATTGCTCACTCCGAGATACCATGAACATTTGTTCTTCACCTACCAAGTACTTACCACGATTCCAATGAAAACATTCCCCTTTTTTTTGTCCTTAGCATTTTCCTTATTTTCACAGATGCACAGAAGATAGCTGGTAGAAGTATCCGTCATTACCTCATCAATATTTATAGCATCATCCAGCTGGACTAAAGGATTCACATGTAGTAATTATTAAAGAAAAATATATGCTACATTCCCATTAATATTAACTGTTTTCTCCTTTAAATCATGAGTTCATTTTTCCAGGCATTTTTACTCTGTAAAAATCTTAAGGGAACAGAGGGAATACATGGTGATGGAAAAAATAAAATTAAAAAATAAATACAACAAAAAAAATCTTCAACACAGCATTCATTTTGCTGTTTTACTCCGATCCGTTCTAGGCCTTCTGTTCCCTAAGACATACAGGTCATGAGGACAGACAACTATTATCTTCTGACTTCCGAAGGGCCTAGGAGAGTCCCTCAGACCTTGTGGAAGCCCAAATGTTAACCCTCTTCTTTAGACTTGAATCCTTAACGGTCCCCTAATGTTTAACCCCATAAGTCACAGCATGAATACGCTAAAATAGGATAAATTACTTTCCTCCTTTAAAGTGCCTAATAGCTCTCAGAAATAGCAAGAGAATTTTTTAAAGATGGGAGAAAACCAAAACAGAAAACAGAAACACACACTCATGTGTGTGTGCATGTGTGTGTTGAGTCCATTAATTAAATTCTCAGGGATAAATACTGATTTTAGAGGAGGCCAGTTTGGGAAGATCCAGTTTGGGCACCAGCTGTTAAAAGCTATGGTAGCAGCAAAAGAGAAGCAGGAAGGGGTACTGTTTTAGGAGCAGACTTCGATTAAGAGGCTCAAGTTCAGAAGAAACAAACAATAAAATTACCAGAGTCTTACAGACTGATCAGCTTAGAATAACACAGAGCTGTTAATGGTTTAGGGCCCATTTTTAAGTGATAGCCATTCCCTATTCATAATATTAACAGAAAAAACAGTCTTCCTAATTTGGGTAGGAGCTAAGCAGGTCTCTAAATGAGCAGATATGTAATAAACTGAAACAGAAATATTACTTCACACAGTATCATTAAGACCTTCCCCATATTTCTATTCTTTGAGGTTCTTATTGTTTATGCTGCTACAGTTGTTCCAGCTTTTCCTCCCTCTCCCCACCTCCACCAGCCCCACCCCAAGCCCGTCCCCATGTTGTTGTCTGTGTCCATGGGTTGTGCATACATGTTCTTTGGTTGATCCCTTCTCCATCTTTCATCCCATCTTCCCTTTCATAGTCTTTTATTCTGAGACACCTGACTCCACCCTACAGCCTTTAAAATACATCCTTATCTCATTTTATACGTAATCATTTGGTTTTTTAAAATTAAAATAAATTTATGACTTTGCTATGAAAATCATTGTGCTTCAAGTAACTCAACAAATTTATGAATGACCGTAAATTTGGGAACAATCATTCTGCAAACTAAGAATTCTTACAAAGTAAGAAAGCTTCACCTATAATCTATTTTCAAAACTAATATAATTTTTATAAAGCTAACAATTAATGAAGATGGGCTACGTTTTACAAGTAATTTACTGTGTGCTGACTTTTTAATTTTCTTTTCTCATTTTGAAGTCAGTAACCCATTTTTTAGGTCTTGCCTCAGGAAGACGTGGAGGAGCTCCCAAGACTCAGTTCCTCACCACTGCCCACCCACACAGGTTAGGAAAGATACAATTCCAAATCAGCTGCTACTCTGCCATTATCTTTATCAGGCTGTCCTTTTTCTTGCTCTTAAAGTATGATAAACTCTTTTACTATGGCATTTGGGGAAAAATGCTTATTTCCTGCAATTACCAACCCACAGTCCTTTGGTAGCACACTAATCAAAGGTCAAAGTAACTGTATCACCCCATTTTATCAAGCACATGCCCAAAGAACAGTTTTTTTAAAATGCTACTTAAAACAAAGATTTTTGAAATTTAAGAGGAAATTTCCTATTCAAAAAGGATATCTTCTCCAATAAGTGTAGATTTTGTATATAGAGCAGTCAATTTCCGGGAAAACAGTGAACTTTTGTTGTCCCCAACGGCCTTTAATGCTGCTGTTTCAGTTTGCTTCACAACTCCCACCTTTGACAAAAACAAGAAATATTAAATATCAGATGTGATAAAAATTGTTTTAAAAACATGTTTGGAGATTTGGTCAATTCTGAAACACCACAGTTTTTAAAAGTTTTGCCCAAATATCTATTATGTTAAAACTCATGACGATATAATGCTAATAATTATGCCAGAATTTCATTTCCCCAAAATGCCAAACTCCAAAACCAGTCAGAGCCTACCACCTTACAAAATGTGTTTTCACTCTGGGTCAGATCCCCTAAGCCCCCAAGTTGAAGCCAAAGCTGACCTTATATCCCTTTGCCACAAGGCGGCGTACGTGAACGAACAGTCTGTGAGTAGGTATGCTTGCTGTCATAAAGTTGTGATCTAAATGGCAATAAATATTGAGCTCCCGGGCTGCAATCTAAAAAAATGAAAAAGAGAATATCAATAAATTTCTATTTCAAGATCCCCTGCGTGGTATTTGTTCATTTTGTTAAAAGCCCATCAAGATATACACGTAGGATTTGTGCCTTTCTCTATCCATGTGGCATTTCAATAAAAAGTTTCAGTCATTCCCTGTGTAGAAGCCTACAGTTTAAGCTAGTATTTTTGGCAGTTCCCATGGCCTAATCTCAGGGTCAACATCTGTATCTACAAATGACTCAGAAGAATATGACAGGTCGTCTTCTATGTCCTCAGCTCTATCAAAACTTTAATGTGCTGAGCTTTCCCTGTAATGGAATTAGAATAAGAAAGTGTAATGGAATAAGAATTTAATACCATAGCACATGGAAATAGTTAAAAATTAGGAGATATTAAGGGTATGGATACCTAAATTATAAACTACTTGGACAGATGGTATCTTTGAGGAAGTGAGGAGAGAAACCCCTGGTCTGGTTAGCTAATTAACGATGCATGCATGACAGAAATGCAGAAGCAGGCACCTGATTCCCTGCTCTTCTGGACAGCACCATGGCCGGAGATTGCCCACTAGAGCCACAGAACTCTCACTCCAACATTCTCACTCCCCTAACACACCCACTTCTGAACTGTGTTAGCTCATCACTGCAGGACAGGGCAGGAAAACATCAGCCTTTACTGTAGTTAAGGCTAGATCTGTCATTTGATCTAGAAAGAAGGGGAAAGAACAACATTTCCTTTTACCCCTTCAGTTACAGGATGCCAACTACGTATCTGTTCCTGTTTGCAGGAAACATGCTGACTCTGTTTCAAAGTCTAATTTCATAATGCAGAACATGGTACAATGCCATCTGAACTTTCCTGCTACAGCAGGACTAGAAAACTGGAAGAAAAAAAGTTGGCCAGGTCTTCACTTCCCATCAATATAGCAGCAGAAGTGCCTCCTTGTCATTCTCTGAGGGTGGACAACCCAACCAGGCCTAAAACTATGGAATCATCAAAATCACCCAGGACTGCAGCAAAGCATTTTCCCTAAGCTCACCCTTAAATGCTCAAATTCACTTCTAAGCTTCTTAACTTAGCCTACATCAAATATCCAAAATAAAATGCAAACCCAGCGCAGACAAATATAGCAAGATGACTAATATACAGAGACCTGAATGACTTCAATCATCTGTTGGTGTCTGGCAGTTAATGGCTGTGAAAATTCATAAATTAAGGGTAAACAGAGGAACTTACATCTCAAAAACTTTTTCTTGCTTGAGTCTTCACTAGGAAACAGATATATGATTACAGTACACTCACTAATTGATTTATCCAATCAACTTCTGATGGATAAAAGGTACCAAGCTAACACCATGGAGAATAAGCACCAACATGCCAGCAGGAACCCCTCATTTCCTTCCTGACAAGTCTAGCCGCACCGAGTTTATGTTTATTTTTAGTTTTTACTTTAAACCAGCATTTTTAAAGGGTAATTGATTATATTCACTTCTTCAAAAGGTCAGAAAACAAAATACTGGAAAATATTTAAGGCTGGACAAGAAAAAATGAAAACAGGTTTGAAAAAACAACTTACCTCTGCATCTTCCCCAAAGAATCTATACTTATATCCACATTCCACACACAAAACTGCATCTTTCTGCTGCTCCTTCAGTTCTATGTACTGTAATTCTAGCGGCGTGTAGATGCTCTTGGTCCTTTTGTTAGACGGTTTAGAATCAGAAACTTTCTGTAAGTTTTCATAACTCCCATGTGATGATCCAAAAGGACTGAGATCAGAAAGTGTCTTGTCCTGATGACCAAGAGATTTTTATAGCTGAAAAAGTACTAACCATAAAATTAGTTCCCAGAGACAGAGAATGAAAATTTGATTCAAAGCTAACAACTGGTGAATCTGAGGAGTACAAGGCAAATTTTTCATAGCTTTAAAATATTTTCAAAATGAAAGACAAAAAAAAGAGCCAAAGTAAACTACTGTATAATTATTAAAGCAAGTTTTAAAACTCTAAACATTTTAATGTTTTGTGCACTTCTTTTTATATTTAATTTCATTAAACCTATTGTAATTACCATTTTTCTTTTCATTATTTATTTCGGGTGAGTAAGGCACAGTGAACAGGCATGAACCTGTCTCTCACTAGCTGTAACCACTTTCCACAAGCATGAGGATAGCTAAAGTTGCAATGTTTTATATCTCCAAGCATTGTCTAAAAGATGGTATACCATATTTTGCCATGTATAATGCGCTCCAGCATATGATGTGCACCCATGTTTTTTACCCAGACTTTCAGGAAGAAAATCTTTCATTTTAATTCTTTAATTCAATTATTTATTTATTTATATTTAGATACTTGTTTTTTGCATTATAAAGGAATTTTAGCAATTATTTTTTAACATATGGGCATCATTATTGTTTTCTAGAGTTACACTTTTAACACGTAAGCATAACTAAAAGAGTTTATAAAAATATTTATATAGATAAGGAATTAGTACTACCCATGTGTAATGTGCATTCTTATTTTTTCCCTCAAAAATTTGGGCAAAAGAGTATGCATTACACACAGCAAAATACAGTAGTCCATAAATACTCTAAAAAAAACCACGATTAGAAGTTTTGGAAAAGTAGTGTTGTCATTTACAGATTTTACTTTTTTTACTAAATTTATTGAGGTGACAGTAATTTAAAGATTTTAGTGCTTCTCCACATTTTCAATAAAAAAGAGGTCCACCCTGGCTGGTGCGGCTCAGTGGCCTGCGGACCAAATGGTCACCAGTTTGGTTCCCAGCCAAACAAGGCACATGCCTGGGGTGCAGGCCGGGTCCCTGGGAGGGGGCATGTGAGAGGCAACCAATCAGTGTTTCTCACCCTCCTTTCCCCTCTCCCTAAAAATAAATAAATAAAATATTTTTAAAAAGAAAAGAGGTCCATGTGTAATTTAATGTGTAATTATAGTTGATTTAATTACTAGTATACTTCATGGAATAAAAATAAAATAAAGAACTTTTGGAAAGCATAAACCACAAGGTTACATTTTCAACATTAGCATTCCTGCTATCCTTATTTTCTTGTACGAAAACCATAATTAATTCCAATTCACAGCTTAGATAGAGCATATTCCTTCCATATAACTTATTTATACAAAAGATAAAATGAGACAAATTTGTGGAATAAATTCAACTTCTAATTAATTGTCACTGTGTCACTGCCAGCCTGTAAAAAAATTTACCAGCTACTCCTGGAATTAAAAATATAGACTAAAAAACTAGGAACCAACAGGGGAAGAAAAGAGAGAAAGACAGATGTCCTCTATAGCCCAGAGAGGGGAACTCCAATCCAGGAGAAAACTCAGAAAACATATACTTTACATTTGCTGAATGTTTTAGAAATTCAGCCTGGCTGGAACAGCAGGGACAGATGCGATTTATCTGAAAGTGTAGCCCAGCGAATTTCTGAAGATGTGCAATAACAAGACAAGTATGGAGAGGTGTGGCAAGAGAAAAGTGAGTCAACATATCACACTGGACAAAGTATTTGCTTTCAATACTGATGGGGATTTTCTTCTTCATTTCCATGACTTTTATGTAAACTCCAAAAACACTACATACTGAAAAACTTAATATTTCAACAAATGTTTCCTAGGAGAAAAAAAAAAAGTCCTTACTAAAAAGTCCTAATTCACATTTGGAATAAAAGTAGGCACCCAGGAAAAAGTTTTATACATATATGCATATTCAGTCTGAATACTAGAGTATTAAGCAACACTTTTTTTTTTTTTTTACCACTTGGGGAAAAATACTTCTTAGATATATTGTACTCCTTCATACTCCCACAGACAGCATCCTGCACTCAATTTAACTTCATCTTGACAACCCAGGGTAATCAGATTAATAAATGGAAATTTCAGGATCTATCAAGATTTACGGGATTGTTGAATCCACACTAATGGTCCAAGGCCACTGGGCATTTAAGCTTATTCAGTAGCTCTTCACCATCTGTCTGTGTCCTTCCACGCCATCAAATACTCAGCTATCACTTGTGATAACATCCATCTATTACTTCTAAGTGGCCCTTCTAACTGGTTACTTCTAATTTTCTATGAATCAGAAATGCCAATAAAAATGAAATGAAATGAAATGTAAAAGCTCCCTTAACCAACTGAGATGATCGGCCAGGTGAGGGAACCATGCTGAATGGACCCACAGAAACTAACCACACTTCAAAACTTACAATTCTTGGTAGTTGGGTATTCATCTACATAACTGTCATGTACCTTTTGACTACTCTGAGATTTGGAATCTTCGGAAGAAGCTGCATTCTTTGCACGCAGAAGATCAATATCGTCAAAATCAGTACATTTTGGCAGAACTGCAAATCTCTTCTGAAGAGGTTCTCTTTGGACTCTATTTTGAGGAAGGGCAGAATCGCAGCAGAATTCTTTCAATTTTTCCAAAGACTTTAAAACAATCCTGGTCTTCAGACATTTCTTTGGCTCTTAGCAAATCAGAAGAAAATAGAACAATAATATTTTGTCTCATTATATCAATTCATAACGAGCATAGGGTTTTTAAAGAAGAAGTTTTGTACTAAAGCAATGTAATATAAGCTACAGTATAAGAAAATAAAGAAACTTGGGTTCAAGGTAAAGATGGCATACTTGAAACATACATCTAATTTCTAATATCACTTGGTCCTAAAACCCCCATTAGAAACCACATGGTTTTGCTTTTTTCTTTTAAGCCATAAGCCTGTAAAGTACAGAAAGAAAAGGAGAAATGAGAATTGCAAATGTAATATATGAAGATAGAAAGAAAAATGAATGAGCAACAACCAATTTAGCATACCTGAAAGCCAAATCCTAAATCAGTAGTGAAGTAAACCAAGAACCAATCCTATAATTACCACTCAAAATGCTTAAAAGGTTCAAGAATTAGGGCACTAGTAGCTCTGAAAATGAAATAAAGGGAGGTTCTAAAATAAAGAGGATTGGTCCAAAGTAATCTGATCTCTAGACTGTCCTGTTAAACTCTAAGTCCAAAGGCAGCTGTCCTTTCTCATACCAGCAGAAGTCTGGAGATTTCTCTAGAAAAGGCAAACACAGGCACAGCTGAGATGCAGTACTATGCCTAAACTAAAAGAACACTAATGGAATACAGTCTCACTGTATGCTAAGAAACACAGCCTCTTCTGAGAGTCTCTTCTCAGAACAGAGCCCTCCACTAAGGCAGAAGCTGGGGAGAATCTGGACTGGGAAATCTCACCAGCTCAATGGAAAGAACTAAAGATACTGACACCAAGAGCGCACTAAGGCAACGAAACCACTACTGCAAACACACCTGCTTTCCTGCCTCCACAGCTTTGCTCGTGCTGTTCTTTCTCCATGATATGGCCTTGCGGGCAACCTCCACATGTCAAAATTGCACTTGTTCATCAAGAGCCATCGCAAAGCTACCTTTCCCATGAAATGCTCTGCTAATTCCTCAGCTTAATTAAAAATCTTCTTTTCTTTCTCTGTGTTCCTGTGACATGATCATCACTCTCTACAGCAGGGTTCCCCAACCTCCGGGCTATGGACGGGTCAGTCCAGGCCTATTAGGAATCAGGCCGCATAGCAGGAATTGAGTTTGAATATAATGAGCTTGAATCATCCCAAAACCATCCCCCTTTCTCCACCCCTATCCATAAAAAAAATTGTCTTCCAACAACCTGTCCCTGGTGCCAAAAAGGCTGGGGACCAATGCTGTACAACACTTATCACAGCCTGCCAACTAGCAGTTATTCGTATGTAATCTATTCATAAAAGGGAAATCATCACTGACTGGTTATCTGCTATAAGCCAGAAAACATTATTTTACCCTTTAGAGCAATACTATTTAGGCAGCTACTATTACATGTAAGGGAACTGGGACTGCACTCATCATCTATCTCTTACCTTCCCTTTTAAAACAAAAATACCGAGGGCAAGAGTTATGTTCTGTTCATTTGTAAAAGTTTAAAACTTTTCTCTTTTTTTAAAAGATTTTACTCATTTATTTTTAGAGATGGTATAGGGAAGGAGACAGAGAAGGAGAGAAACATAATTGTGTGAGAGAGAAACAGTTGCCTCTCACAGGACCACAACCTAGGCATGTGCCCTGACTGGGAATTGAACTGTCGACCTTCCGGTTTGCAAGCCAGCATTCAATCCACTGAGCCATACCAGCCAAGGTAAAACTTTTCTTACTCCTATTTAAACCTCTTTTTAGCCCTGGCTGGTATAGCTCAGTAGATTGGGTGCTGGCCAGGAGGTTACTGGTTTCAATTCCCAGTCAGGGCACATGCCTGGGTTTGCAGGCTGGGTCCCCAGTTGGGGTCATGCAAGAGGCAACCAATCAATGTATCTCTTGCACATTGATGTTTCTCTCCCTCTTTCTCCCTACCTTCCCTTCTCTCTAAAAATAAATAAATAAAATCTTAAAAAAAACATAAACCTCTTTTTAAAGTATACTTTATCTTATCTCTTATTAATCTCAGAGCTAGAAAAATGTCTATTTGAGTCTCTTTGATTTTATATATTCATCCTATTTACTATTACTCTCTTTCAAAATACATACTTGAATCACTATTCAAAAGTGTAACTTTGTTTATTATACAAGAGCTTCCTTCCTAAGAATACAAAAAAACTTTCACAGGATGGGAGTGGGGTGCAAATCTTGCAAAAGAAAGAAGATCTAAAACTAATGTGTTATAAAAACTTGAGGTGATAGGGATGTAAAGTAAAGAATAGAGAAAATAGTCAAGAATATTGTAATAATTATGTATGGTACCAGGTGTGTACTAGACTTATCAGGCGATCACTTTGTAAATTATGTAATTGTCTAACCACTATACTGTACACATGAAACATATAAAATAATATTAAATGTCAACTGGGATTGAAAAACAAAAACAAAATTTGAGGTGAACTAGCTAGCAACTCTCTGGATGGTGGACAGTCCTCTTTTCTGCCTATTATTTCTTTTTAAAGTAAACTCTCAAGTTTGTATTTCAAAAACTTCCATGTCTACGGCCTTATTTCCACAACTTTCAGAGTTCACTTGGCCGGATCTGGAGTAATGTGGACATAGAGACAAAGATTTTGTGTGTTGTGGGACCCCTTAATGGCTTACTTTCATGCCTACCTACCCCCACCACTGACAGGAAAGATTCCTCCACAAAGCTTCATTCCTGAGCTGTTGTCAGTTCAGAAAGGCTTTTGTTAGTTCAGGTATGGGGATAATGAAGATAGAAGTATTTGCCATCTTCCCCCACCAAAAATTGTTTCAGGCCAAAAACCAGAGGAAAATCTGCTTAACCATCTATATATCCAACACAGCCTACAGAGATCTAGGACCTAAGGAATGGTGGTTTTATCCAAAACATTTTCGCAAACAGAAAAAAGCAGCTTCACCCTAAACGACGGGAGATCAAAACACGTCTTGATATTGAAAATTGTTCAAAATGTTCTGCTAAGTGGAAAAAGACAGTTGCAAATTAGCATATACAGTAAAAAACAACTTATAAAATATCATTAACTAATTTGTGAGTCTATGTGTGTACATCTGTATGAGCAGAAAAACCTACAAATCCAAAATTAGCAGTATGCCTCTCTGAAAGAGAGGAGTTATAGGGTCTTCCACTGTCTACCTTTCACACTTCTGTTACTTTTTTTTAACAAACATGTTTTACTTTCATAATTAGGACAAAAATTAGCTAGAGGAAACTACAGCCAAACTGCAGAACTCCAGCTCTTACCTCCACTTTCCCAACTTCCTACACACCACTGCCACTCATGAAGGGGCCACTCCACAGCACAATGGAGACCTTTCTCCACAAAAGAAAAGAAAATGGCACAACTCTGCAAACAGCCTCCTCTGCCCTCTGGATAATGCAAGAATATCAGAATATAACAGTGAGAACGAAAAATCACTACCACAGAACTCACCAGGGTTCCCAGACATTACTGAATCACTTTGACCTTCCTTTTCTTTGACTCTCTTTGCTTTCTTTTTAACAGGCCCATCATTCTGTAGTGGTCTCTTTTTACTTCTGTCAATTTCTGCAACCTATACAGGAGAGTTAGAAAATGATGTGTTATCTCTAAACTCAAAACACAATGTATTCGAAATAATTTAAGCCTTACTTCTGAATGACAGCAAGGTCTTTGCCATCCTCCTTCCTAGAATCATCTACTTTGAGCTCTGAAAAGACCAATCGGTCAATGTTTTTACCATCATCAAAGACAAGGTAGACACTGATAGGTCATGAGTCCCAGCATCTCAAGCCCTGCTAGGATTTAGAACCAAGCTGCCACCTTACTTTGCTCAGTCAGCCTTCATTATCTCAAATTATGTAAATTGAATTACTGTACTTACATATGTTAATAAAATACCTTTAAAAGAAAAATATTTATTTGGAGGTGAAAGCAGATAGACAATGAAAGAACAGTATCATTTCTGAAATGTTCATTGTAATTTACATTTTAGTTTCACCACTGAATATACCACAAGATCATGAACATTTGTTGGTAGGCAGCCTGTCAAAAAACTTACGTCCTTCACCAAACACCCTCTAAATCACAGGTGGCAAACACAAGGCCCTGGGGCCAAATCTGGCCAGCACCTTGTTTCTACCCGGTGGCAGCGCCAGCACCGAGCTCTCGCTTAACTGTTAAGGAGTAGTCACATTTATACAGTACTTAAATTACTTTCACCCCTTTGCAGGCAACCACGAGGCTGATGTGGCCCCCAGTGAAAATGAGTTTGAAAACCGTGCTCTAAATTGTGAGTATACAATAAAACCTTGATGAATTCATAAAAATGTAAACTATCATTAAAACAAAAACAGGAGAGAACCAATCGCTATGGGAAAAGATATATAAATTAAGAAAACAAGATTTTAAAGTAGCCAAGCTGTCACCCTCATTAAAATTTAGAGTGGCTGAAAGCCACTCTGCAATCACCTTCAACATCCTCAGTTTGAAAACTACCGTACCAAGGACCCCAGTGAGGGCTCATCCCTGTTGCAGTGTGCCCAGTAAAAAAATAACAAAAACAACTACTTATTTTACTCACTTGAGGAGTGGCACCTAACAAAACCCATATAAGTAAGATAAATAAAGCTCCTCTTCAACCTTCAATCCAGGTATAAAAAAAAAAGAGGGAGGCTGGAGGGTAAAAGAAGTATCCTTTGCCCAGACACCCCTCCCATCATCAGAATGGGAGTCAGTAGACCTGGATTCCTGTCTCTAGTCTGCCATTAAGAATCTGCGTGATTCTCAGCGTCAAGTCTATTAACCCAAGCGGTTACTGCAATTTCTGAACGCACTTAGGATGGAGGAAAGCCTAGCTTTCCACGCCTTCATCTCCTCGAATCCCGCCCCTTTCTATTCCGGCACCGCCCCCTCCCTAACTCTCGCGCTCGCGCCCCGTCTCCTCCCGTTCTGCCCACAAGCACCGCCCCATCCACCTTGACCTGCCCGCTCTCCCCGAAGACCCCGCCCCGTCCTAGACCAAACCCACCACGTGTGGCGGCAATTGAGGCTGGAAAGTGGACGCTGGAGGCGCTGCGGAGTCACAGTCAGATTCAGCGTTCTCCGCTGCACCCCTGGGGGAGGAGGTGGATTTCAGGCTCCCAGTAGACTGGAAGAATCTGCTCAAAACTGCCTGGCTTGCAGGGGAAGGGCCAGCGGCTGCCGCACCGCCAGAGGCTGGCTTTCGGCGCGACATCGTGGGGCAGGGAGTGACAGCCCGGGAGCTGGGCCGAGAAGGAGCGCGAGCGCGCGACCCCAGTTCCCGGGCGCCTGTGGGGCGAGCACGTCGCGACCCAGGCGTGCACCGGGGCGGAGGGAGGGGCGCGGGCGGGGTCTCGCGTGCACCAATGGAATCGAGGGGGCGGGGTGGCTACAATTTCGCGCCAAGCTCTGTGGGGTATGCCGTTGTAGCCTGCGAGCTCCGAGGGTTTTAGTTCCGTCGTCATGATTCGTCCCTTAAACTGCATCGTCGGTGTGTCCCAGAACATGGGCATTGGGAAGAACGGAGACCTACCTTGGCCCCGGATCAGGTGCCTCCCGGGCCGGGGATGAGTTGGTGTGAGAGAACAGAGTCTAGCGCAAGCTGCCCTTGATTGAGGCACCTGGGCCTGGTGGCGCTGGGGGGACAGGCCGCGGGAGGATGGGTTTGAACTTGGGATTTAAGCTGCCAGGAGCTGGGCCTGGTCTTCCTTCTGCGTCAGGAGCCGGGAGACCAAGTTATTGATTACCGTTCCGTTCCTGCTGCCCGGCGAGGCATTTTCTCCGTGGCGCCCTATCTCCTTGCAAAGTCCCAGTGCTGGAGACCGCCGCCGTCTTGATCACCGCTTGTTGGGCGCGTTAGAGCTGGAGCCCACGGGGAGAACGTTCTTAGTAACAATGTGTTTCTCTAACTTGTAGGAGTGAACTCAGATATTTCCAAAGAATGACAACCACTTCAGCAGAAGGTAACGGGGGAAATGATTGAGATTTCCGAAGAGTCTTGCTTGAGTAAGCTTACCAGTGCAGATTTTACTTAATTGTAAAGTTTTCCATGTTAAACTGGAACCTTTTGTCTTACCATTTATCTGCATGAAGTTCCCAGTGTTTATTAAATTTTTAAGTTCTTTTCTGTGGGCACGAGAACAATTGAGGTATTGCGCAGAATCGGCAGCTAGGTAAAGGTTGGCTCTGGAACCAGAGGAGGCCTTTGGAATAGCAGCCAAAACAGACGATGAAGCCTGAAGGATAAAGCAGTAAAAAGGATAAAAGGCCAAAGAACGGTTACATGATACTCGATTTGGAAACCAGGAAGGCATCAAGGATGAACTCTCAGATTTTCAGTTTAAAGGCATGGGTGGTATGGAAAATAGTGTGCAGTTGTGATAATTTTGAGGTGCTTGTAGGGTATTCAGGCGTATGGTACTAGGTGAACTGAGGCACTGGAAAGACGAGGATAACCAAGGGAAAGAATGTGGGGTTGGAGAATACCCATTTAAAACCTAAGATGTGTATTTGGTCATTGGAGAAGGAATAGCAGAATAACAGGAGCAGGTGCAACATAACTTTAACAGAACAGGTACAAACTTGGCACTTAGGTTACTGATAGAGACAAGATGGCAAGAGCTTAAAGCTAAAGAATTGGCATGAACCACCCTCTAGAATCCTAAGTAATCTGGTAATAGGAAACAACGTATGGAAAAATGCCTAGTCTTAGTACTTGTAGTTTGCAAATATTGGTGTTTTTGTTTTTTTAATCAAGCTAATAATGATTCATTAAAAAAACAGATAAATGCACTCCTTTTGGTAGTAGTCTGTCACAACATACCAAGAATCAGAAATGTGTTGCTTTGATCCAGATATCTGACTGAAAAGCTTTTTTCTCTGAAATAATTAAACCAAGAATGGAGGCCATCTGTATAGTTTTTAAGTAAAGAAGCCGAAATTGAAAGTATTTTAAGCAAATTGAGTGGAATATTAAGCAGATATGACTATAAGTCTACAAAGTACACAAATGTGAATACTATTATATCAAATAGTTAAACAGTACTTTTTAGATGTCAGGCATTGCTCTAAGTCTTCAGTCCCCACCATACTAGACATAGAAGCTACAGGGTGGGGCAAAAGTAGGTTTACAGTTGTGAGTACACAGATCATAGTTTATTCTTGTATTATTATTTATTATTATTTTCCATATGAACAATTGTAAACCTACTTTTGCCTCACTCTGTATATTATCTACGTTTTCCAGCTATGGGTGACACACAGAAGATTAACATGACTTGCTCAGTAGATAATACAGTACGTTCAGTTTGAACACTGACTAAAAGTCTTTGCTTTTCACTACTCTATTGTACATGACTACATTTGATTAAAACTGTATTGCATATAATAAGTTGGATAAAGCCAAAAGGGAAAATAATTATTGTATTTAGGTAATAAATAGTAAATTTTGGTAAAGCTGTTAAAAATTTTAATTTTTTTGAAGCAGATCCACTAGAGAGATGTCAGTAGGACAATTATATGTATGCATATATACAAATATGTGAAAATCTATTTCTTAAATATATCTATTCTTTCTGTATGACTTTACAGGTAAACAGAATTTGGTGATTATGGGTAGGAAGACCTGGTTCTCCATTCCCGAGAAGAATCGACCTTTAAAGGGCAGGATTAATGTAGTCCTCAGTAGAGAACTCAAGTAAGTACTACAACATGAATTCACCCCCCAAAAAATCATGCCCCATTTCTTATGTTAGAGGTCAGTATATGTCAAAATAAAATACTATAAATATAGCTATTGATGAAGCTGCTTAATATCATGTAGGTGATTACAGAAAATGAATAAACAGTTATTTATGCCACATGACAACAACTTACTCTGCTACTTAAGTGACTGATTTCATATCCTTAAATCTCACTTTCATGACAATCGCAGGTTTCCATGAAACATTATTCAATTCTCAGTAGGGTCAATTATCAGTTATATAATATAAATTAGTAATTCTTTTTAGTTGCACATAAAATTAAAATACATCTGTATGGGGACTTGACGAAATTAAGTTGCTATATCTGGACCCAGCCCTAAATGCAATAAGATATAAATTTTAAGATGGGCAAAAAAATGGGTCATAATCTTGTGCCATATTATTCCTAGTTTACCAAAATACCCAAATAGTATTTTGTACTTCTGTTCTTTACCTTGTGTCTGTCGATTAAAAATTTCAGCATATTGAAATGGTCCTAGAGATCCTAGAAGAAGGGAGTATGTCCATTGGCCTCTGCTAGGAATTTTTCTGTCCTCCAAGCTGACATAGTTAGTTCCTGATACCTGGAAAGTGGGAAAGTTGGAGGGTTGGGGGAAGTCAATAACATTAAAACTGAAGCCCTGGCTGGTGTAGCTAGGTGGATTGAGCATGGGCCTGCAAACAAAAGGGTCACCAGTTCATTTCCCAGTCAGGGCACATGCCTGGGTCACAGGCCATGTCCCCAGCAGGGGGTGCACTAGAGGCAACCACACACTGATGTTTCACTCCCCCTCTTCCTCCTTCCCCTCTCTCTAAAAATAAATAAAATCTAAAAAAAAAAAAAAAAACTACCCATGAAGTCAGCTCCAGTGCTTTTACTTTTCACCACAGCTTCCATGTCATTCCACATGTGATATGTGCTGATTTTCTATATTTTGTTGTTGTTGTTGTTTACATTGATCCTAACCCACTAAAATGATTTTCTGAACCTCATGTGTCTGTTTGGGAGGTGGTTGGCCTGAATTAGACCTTAAGGAAATGTTTGGAATTGGTGTGGTAATCGTTATTTGTTAAACTACTAACATAATCAATAAAAAGAATGGAATCATAAGAAATATCCTACAAGGAATTGAGTTACACAGTGGTGGGGGCTGGCTAGGAAAGCCCAAAATTTGGAGGACAGGCCACTGGGAAGTGGGAGCTAGGACTCTTCAAAGGCTGAAGCTAATGTGTAAAATTTCTTCAGGGAAGCCGCAGGTATGTTTTTAAGGCCTTTCAGTGGATTGAATCTGGCTCACCTAGATTAAAGTTATCCAAATAGCAACTTCATAGTGTCTGAATAACTGAGGACTATAGCCTAGCCAAGTGAATACATCAAGGACCGTCACACCATAGGAGGAAAATAACATTGCGTAACTATAGGCTTCTAACTACAGGGTAACTATAGGGTTCAGGCTTCTATAGATTTTTCTCCCAGATCCTTCCAAGAATGGCATAGGTAAAAACCTGGAAGAAAGTGTACCGAAATACTTGCATTGATTGTCTTTCAGTGATGAGCAATATGTTGATGTGCATCTTACCATCTGCCTCAATCTTTATACCCTTCTCTTTCTCCTGGTTGCTAGGATATTCTGATTATCTTTTTACTTGGTAGAATCCGAATAACAGACTGTATTGCCATTTTCAGAAATTCTTTAATAACATATTTTTGAATACTACTCAAGGTTATTTATGGCCAGCTTGAGCTGAAACAAACATAAAGAAATCTCAGTGGGAGAGATGTTCACTTAAGCCAGCAAATCTCTTCAAATGATGAGTCTCATTTCTTCTTTATGGCCCTTCTGTGGTATATGTAATTGGGTTTGGTTGTTTATTATACAAGGTCTGTCCAGAAGGTATCCAGCCATGCAATATGAAAAACAGTGACATCTATTGAAGAAGATACAAGATACATTGCACATAGGACAATGACACCTCAGTCCCCTTCAAAATAGGCACCTTGAGACCTTACACAGTTCTCCCAATCACCATTGGCTGCCGCGTCATTTTGTCCTGAATCTCACTGATGGTCTGAAACCTCTTCCCTTTCAAAGGTGATTTTAGTTTTGGGAAAAGCCAGAAGTCACAGGGTGCCAAATCTGGGCTATAGGGGGACTGAGTCACCTGGGTGATTTGATGTTTTTCAGAGAACTCTGCTGGAGACATGATGTGTGAGCAGGTATGTTGTGATGAAGCTGCCAATCACCAGTTCTGAATATTCCCAATAGTTTCCATGGAGGAATGTTTAAGCTAAATGCAAAATTTGATGCAGATTTGTTGCTCTACTCACTCATTGTGGATGCGACAGCCACACAGCACACATGCTCCTTCAGTAGTGTCTACCACCCCACCGACTGGCACAGTGAAGTCCTTGTTGTTCGCATATGCACAATCCAGTCCGCTCTCCTTGGCTGTGCCAGGTTACACCAGTATAGTATAAACCAGTCTCATATTAACAGTGGCTGGACTGTTTCCGGACAGACCCTGTATGTTATATATAAATGTTATATATAACATTTGTTGGTGTATCTCACTTTTTATTTAAAGGCAGAGAGAAACTTTAACGTCTTTATTATCAAGCACGGCAAGGAAAAAGGGGTATCAATTGGGAAAAAAATTTTAGTTTATTTTTTATCCTTCCTTCTGCTTCCCTGGTCAATTGCCAGTCAGCTCCACACACATCCCGAGCACGTGCGGTGTCCCAGGCACTGCTGGGTCTGGAACAGAAGGAGAGATTTGCACATGTAAGTCATTATTGCTCCTGTAAGTTTTTAGAGACAACCTCTCACCACCACCCTCACCCCTATGGAGGAAGAAACTAAATCCTCGAGAATCCCAAAATTTGCTGCCCCATTCTAGTTATTTTAGGTAACTATTTCCTTAATAAGTTCTAAGGGGAAAAATGCTCTTCCATGGCTTTCTGCACTATCAGGCTGTGGTTCTGAAAGAAGCACTGTGCAGCCACATTTGGAAAACAGATTGGCACTTTCTCAAAAGGTTAAACACAGAGTTATCTGTCCCAGCAATTCTCCGTGGTAGAGAAATGAAAACATTGATATAACTACACAAAAACTTGTACACAGATGTTCATAGTAGCATCATAAATCCAAAAATTGGAAACATCCCAAATGTTCATCAGCTGGTGAACAATAAACAAAATATGCGATATCCATACAATGGAATGTTTATTATTCAACAATAAAAAAGAATATCTGCTACAACACAGATGAACCTTGAAAACAGTATGCTAATTGAAAAAGGCCAGACACAACGGACCACATGATTCCATTCTGATGAAATATCCAGAGCAGGCAAATCCGCAGAGACAGGGTGGGAGCGGAGAGTAGCGGATAGTGGGTACAGGGTTTCTTTCCACGGCGGTGGAAATGTTCCGAAAATAGTGGTGATGGTTGCGCAGCTCCATGAACACACGAAAAGTTAACTGGGTCGTACACTTTACAAGGTTAATTGTGTACCATGTGATTTCTTTCTCAATAAAGCATTTCTTAAGGTCCTTGGAACCAAAAGTTAAATTAAGAAACTTTACTGCAATGCTGTAGCTTTGACAGCATCTTTAGGAAATCCAAAATTGTCTCCATGAAATAAGTCGTTATAAATTGTCTTCAATCCAAAAACTATCTTTTTATGTGAGATAACATTTTTTGTGGTCTCACTATCATTCTCCACAGTGATGAAAACTTTCCCCTCTTCTCAAAGCTGGGGTTCCTTCCCACTGCTCAAGTGTGTGGTATAGCAAAGACTTCCTTCCCTGGCTTCCACCCTGGCACCTATTAACTTTGTGGTTTTAGGCTTCGTTAACTTCAAGCCTTGCTGAACCTCACTTTCCTTATCAGCTAAATGGGATTAATAATGACAGCATCTTAGGGCAGTTTTAAGTACTGATTGAAATTTTATGTTATAAATTTCTAGCACACAGAAGGCACCCTATGGATGTCAGGTCCTACTCCCCCAGCCCTTGCTGCTTCAGCAAAATAGCCTTGCTTTATAGCTTATAGAAAATATTAGTATTAATGAGAGCACAGTGAACAGCCTCATGATATCATCATTTTCACCTTAACATACCACTTTGTTCTTACGTCCCTCAATCTTCAGGCAAAAATTCCCTTGTATTAAAATCAGCCCTCTCCCCAATCCCATTGCTTTATTCTAGATTCCATTTTTTTCTGTCTTTAGGACCTTGCTCTCTTGTCTTACCCTTTGCTATTGTAAACCTTACCACAGATTGTTTTTCTACTACCCTCAACTTCCCTGGGGTTTTCTTGTGGTAAATAAGTTTAGTAACTTTAGTATAAGCCTCAATAATATCTTTGGTGGTCTGTCACTTCTGTGTTTTGCACATGTTTTTATCTCCTTCAAGACTGAGCGAAGAGATCACACTCCAAGGTGTATTCTGTCTCATTAAGTCACCCAGATGCTGCACCATCTCTTTGCCCATCTAGCATCCTCCACACATCTCCATAACATGTTCTCTTCACTTAATGGCCACTGCTGAGACATTTCTGCATCTGCCATTGCCATCTTTTTTGGTACAGGGAGTGCTTTTTTTAAAAAGGATTTTATTATTTTTGGAGAAAGGGAGAAACACGGAGAGAAGTATCAATGTATGGTTGCCTCTCGCACACCCCCTATCCGGGACCTGGCCCTGAACCCAGGCATGTGCCCTGACTAGGAATAGAACCAGCGACCCTTTGGCTCACAGGCCAGCACTCAGTCCACTGAGCCACACCAGCCAGGCCTAATTTCTATAAATATTTTTAGTGGCCATAGTATTCAATTTTGAGATGGAACATTCTTGAATGAATTTTAAATAGTTGAACATCACATTTCTGAAGACTGAGTATGAAAGGTGTTAAATTGAACATTTAATCAGAATTTGTATTCTGATTAAATGTGATTCTAGCCTAGAGCTTTTTTTTTTTTTTTTTAAATGCTTTCCCAATAGTCCCCAGGGAAACTGGGCCAGGATTCCATCTGCCACATCATCTTTGACATCAGGCACAGTGGGAAAAAATGTTTATATGGTACCTGGGGGATAATCAGGTGAGGCTGCCAAAAGCCATAAGACACAGGTGTGAGGGCTCTGCCTAAACGAGGCCACACCATCCTGAGGTGTGAGGAAACCAGAAACTGGCATCCTTGTCCTCCGTGACCACCAGCTGAGAACGTATTGTCAGTGTAAGAAGTTGCAGCTCAGGCCCCAACATCAGACTGCTGGAGTTCCAATGCCAGGATCGCCATTTCCTCCCTCTGTGGCCATTGGTTACCTAACCCATCTGCCTCAGTATCATATGTAAAAATGTGCCTGTGTCCTGTGAACCTACACAGGGCTGCTAGTAACATGAGATGGCATACGTGTAAAGCACTGCCTGACCCCACTACTTGAGAGAGCAAATGGACACTTCAATAAATGCTAGATGTTTTCTTTCTAATACAACTATCCATCAGGTAAAAAGCAGCCTCCCCTGAATAGTGCTTTTAAAGGAAGGTATAAAGTATGGTATGATGGGAGTGCCTGCTATGTGCACTGTAAATTTTTATGCCAACCGTCTGAGGGAATTCAAGACTCTAAGTTCGAAATGATGCCAAGCGTGTCCATACACTTCTTGATACAATTTGTATGCTACCACATACCAACTCTCCGTTGTCAGAGAATCCAATCTCTATTAGTTTGAAGTAATTACAGGAAGGAAATTTAGCAGTGAAATAAGTGACAATATTAAGTGCTTGCTCTGTTATTTACTGTGTTAGTTCCTAGGAATTGGACTGTAAGGAAGCTCATGAGCTCAACTTTGCCTTTTCTTTTCTCTCCATCTGGGAGTCCAATGTTTCCTGTGAAACTTATTTCTAAATTCCTAAGTAGCGATATTTTGCAGCATTTCCTCCTCTCATGCCTTTCTTATAACTAAAATCTGAAATAAATCCCTGACAGAATTAATCTGTTCTTTGTTTTCCTTTTCCAGACTCACTACAAAAGAGCAAAGCAGTAGTCTTTACCTTAATCCTCTGAACCCTTTTCAAGCCATTGTTCCGCCTTCTGCACAAAATGATTGTCCCCTTTCTTTGAAGTCCACACCCTTTTATACCACCTTGTAACTCAGCCCACCATCTTCCTTTCTACTCCATCTCCTGTCATTCATCCTGACTTCAACACCCTCAGTTACTAGAACCACCCCAATTCTGTTTCAGTTATTCTAGATGTTGTTTATTAACTGAACTGTCTTCTCCCCCAACTCCAGATCTGTTTCTTCTGGATTCAGTTCTCCCCTGAACAGCATGGCCCAACCTCATCACTGCAGCTGCCCTGGGACCAGAGAGGGTCCCGTGGCTCATTGAACCTCTCCCTGGTGTCCATGTCTTTTTCCAACCTTTACTCTAAATATATTCTTTATGCCGTCTTAACTCCTTTAGAGATGACAAAGAGTGAAGTACAGTATGTACCAAGGAGGTGAGGGAGCAGGCAGTCAAAAGAATGAAAGCCTAATTCTGCATGTCTCTCATTTAGAAAGCGAATTTCAACCCCCCACCCAAAAAAAAAAAAAAAAAAAAAAAAAACAGTTGCAGAGTTTGGGAGAGATAGAGCTACTCAGTGTACATCGTGAAATTAATTAGCCTTTTCCTTTTTGGCTTTTTAATTACAAAAGTAATGAGATGCTCATTTTTTAATACTTCATCCATTTCTGTATTATCTGTAACGAAATTTCTTTCCCCACTCACACCGTATTAACAGTTTGACTATCATTTCAAAGTAGTCATTCATTCATACTACTTTTTCCAACATTTTGTCATGAAACTTTCAAATGTAAAAAACTTTACAGTAAACACTTGTATAGCCACCTCACAGATTCTACCATTAACATTTTACTGCGGTGGTTTTATCATTCATCAATCCTTCGATTAGACTTGTTCTTGTTATGCATTTCAAAGTAAATTGCAGACATTAGTCTTTTCCTCTAAATACTTCAGCGTATACATCAGTAACTAAAGTCCAGTATTTCTTTACAGTGTTTTCTTTCTGAGATAAATATTACATATAATGAACTATACAAGTCTTCAGTGTACGTTTGCTAACTTACGACAAACATCTGCACCTATAGAACCCTGTATCAAAGACATGAAACATTCCCACAACCCCTAGGACACTTCCGTACGCCCCTTCCCAGTGAATCTTTGCTCCATCCCTCCAGCGATAACTACTATTCTAATTTATTCCCACCATAAATATCTCAAGATATCAGAAATGTTTTGGTTTTTGATTCATGGTGGACTGTACATATACAGATGTGGGTTAAATTATTTATTCATCATAGGCCATACTGATATTTTTTGTTGAAAGGATTCACATTTATGGTTATTGTCATTTTACAACTATTGCATCCTATATACAAATTATCTGACTAATACGAATGGCTTTTATAGAAACTATATATAATTCTTTTGGTTAACCTCAGGGAGCCTCCAAAAGGAGCTCATTTTCTTGCCAGAAGTCTGGATGATGCCTTAAACCTTATTGAGGAACCAGAATTAACAAATAAAGTGGACATGGTTTGGATAATGGGAGGCAGTTCTGTTTATAAGGTAGGTGAAGTTATCTGTAAACATTGTACAAAGCAGTGTTCTACTCCACTGTCTTTCAGCTTCCCTGCCATCTGCACTTAGTGAGTCGTGAGCAAAGGAAGCATATTTATTATCCATACACTAAGTCAGAGGTATCGTCAATTAGAATTATTTGTTTTCTGACACTGTCAAAAATGACACTATGATACTATAAATAAAAATACTTAAGTAAGTTTTTAAATCTTTACCAGTTTATTTCCAATACAAAGTAGTTTATGTTTCCAGTAAATTCTAAACCCTTCCCTTAGAATCGTGCTTGGACTGCACTGCCTCCTCCCCACTGGATGTGCCCTGATACACTGAGTTACCCCTTTATGCCTACCTTCTCTTCAGGGTTAGTGTGTCTTCCTGAGAAAATGATGAGCTCTCAGTTGATATGCACTGGCCAGATGTGTATGAGTTTCTTAAAGCAGAAAACATTTCCTCAACAATTTTCACATAATGTGAGGGAATGGGAAAAGTATTATATTATTTTATACCATAAGGGAAAACAGTAGATAAAGGAGAAAATGTTCCTTGTTCTTGACTTCTAGCTTTCAAAAATTTTGAGGATGATAAAAGGAATTTTCTTTCTCTTTTAAAATACTCATGAGAGATTAACATTTATAGGGAGGGAAAAAATCAGTCCTGCCCTTTGTGGGCTCATGGTAACATATGTACACTGAAAGCATTTGAGAAAAAAGAGGTGTACCAGGGTGTTAGGTGGGATTACAAACATACTGTTTCTTAGGTTCCTGTTTCTACAACCTTTTAAACAATATAAATACTGAAATTCACTTATATAATTTAATATATCTATATGTCGTAAATGGTAAGAAAGTAGAACCTCCAGGTTATAATTTTGCATTATCTGCCCACCTCACATCACAATAGCTTGTGGAACATTTAGGCTGCTCTTCTCATGGGCCAAACTGGGACTACTAACCTGTTTTTGTAAACAAAGTTGCATTGGAACACAGCCACAGCCATTGATTTAGTATTGTCTGTGGCTGCTTGTGCCTAAAAGGTAAAAGAAACCATATGGCCCACACAGCCTAAAATATAGGATACTATATAGATGCAAAGGATACCATCTGGCCCTTTACATCACTAACTTTGACATAGACTTTCAGAGGCTGCTGTGGTTAATCCTATTCAATTTTCCTAATTTTTGGTACAGCAAGAATTGGTAGAATATTTATTTGTTTGGGGCAAGAGAATAAATGATATAATACTACAAGCTGTAGAGTTGAAAATAAAAAGTCATTTATTTTATGCCCTTATTTGAAAATTAAAAATAACAAACAACACTTGAAATTATATTTATATGTGTGTATATATCGTTTCTTTTTCAGTCAGGAGTTACTGTTTTCTTGGAGCTGCACTTAGGACTCATGACTTTTTGTCAATAGTACTGCAGGCAGTAGTTAGAAAAGTCGTTAACAGTATGAAGCAAAACACAATCATTAGCAACAAGAGGCAGAATAAATTACCTACAAGCATTGTAACTATCTCCTGGGAAATGGAAGCATTATTAAATTTTGTGTAAATGTACTATGTATGCCCTTGGGATTTCCATTAGTCGAAGTCTCATGAAATTATACTATCTTACCCATATATGCATATGTAAATTTTTCTGTAGCCAGTAGCTACATCATTCAGGGTTCTTATTTCCTAAACCACCAACAAAAAACGACAAAACTGAATGCTTAAATGAAAAAAGAGTACGCAGGCAAACCAGAGGCCAGAATATAGTTTAACTCACTCTCATAATTATTGATAATGATTAGTGCCATTTTCAACACAAATAAGGCATACTTTGCAGTGCTCCAAAGTAAAACTAAGGTCTTTAAATAGCATTCTTTGTAGGTAACAGGTTATGTAGCATGTATTAATACTCAATACAAACTGGACTACGTTATTAAAACAAACAAAAATCTTGCATTTCTATTTCTGTTGACACAGATAAATAAGGAAATTGATGACTTTTGTTTTATTTTAAAGGAAGTCATGAACAAGCCAGGCCATGTTAGACTATTTGTGACAAGGATCATGCAGGAATTTGAAAGTGACACATTTTTTCCAGAAATTGATTTGGAGAGATATAAACTTCTCCCAGAGTAAGTATCTGAAAGCACTTCCAGAATTCCAGCTTACAAACTATAGGAAGGAGTATGTCTACAGATTGAATTTGGGATAGTAACATATTTTATATACAAATGCTATAGAAATTTTTAGAAATCTGCTTTAACAGATTTGGGGATGTTCAAGTTTTAATGATTTTACTGAAATCTAGAGTAGTACTTAGTTCATCCTGTGAGATCCGTGTTTAGCCTCAAACACTGAGCTGGGCATTGGGGAGAGTGTTTACCGAAACAGATGCTGTTCACTGTTCTCCAGGAGGTCACATTTTGCAACAGAGACGTAGAGTGGCAAATAATGGATAAACATCAAAAGAGTTGCTGTGTGGAGAATTGAAATACTGTGATGTGATGTGATAAATAACTACATAGTCTGAGAAGTTCTTTCTGAAGAGCGATGTCTCCACTAGGATCTAAATGACAAGAAGCCAGCCATGCAAAGAGTGGGGAAGAGCATTCCAGACACCAGAAATAGCCAGTGCAGAGACCCAATGACAGGAACAAGCTTGGGTGTTCCCCGAGGCTTGAAAGCCACTGAGGGCATTGTGAGCAAGGGGAACGCCCAAAGAGATCAGACCAAATGCAGATGTAGAGGGTTATGAATTGAGTGATGTTGTTCTAGATGTTTATGGAGAATGGACCTGAGAGGACAGGAGTGAAGCTGGGAAACCAGTTAGATACAGTAGTTCAAGAGAAGGATGAAGGGACTTAGGTAGCAGTGGTAGAGATGGAAAGAAGAGTTTACGCTTGCTTTACTATGTAGTTGTGATTTTAGCATGAAACTGCCTGATTTTGAAAACAAATAGCATTTTTGTTTAAAACACTTTTCAGCTTTAAGATTAATTATATCAACACTTTCAACTAGCTTTTAACATTCTTTTAAATATTTACCATTGAACTCAGTCATTATTCTTCCAGTGTGTTTTTGTAAATACATCCTAAAAACATTCAGAGCCAAGTATGAATAAATGGCTAAGCTTTAAAATAATAGTTTGTAGAGTAATAGGTAGTAGTTTTGAATCAAATAAACATGTGACAGATTTTCTGGAGCTCTTAACTAGCTCTGAACAGCTCAAGTTCAGGATTTTGCTTACAGTTTCCAAAGGTAACTGCTTAGAAAAGTCACTCTTACTAATTTCATATATACTTATGTAAAAGTGTATGTGTGTTTCTTTGCCTCACCATATATATTTTCGCTTATACTGCTTAGGTTGCTGATTGTTGCATTATGTGAATATTGATCTCTGTTTCTCATTTCTTATCTTTCCCTTTGCTAATTAACAAAAGAGTAGATTACTATGTGAATCTGCTTCATACTAAATACCCTCCCAAACCATATTCTCAATCAGACCTCTTCCAAAGCTCTGACTCTTTCAGATCCTTGCTAACTTAAACACCATTATGGCTCTCCGACTCTTAGAAATGAAGTATTTAGCATGTTCACCAAAAAGTGATTCACACATGACAAATTCACCATTGAAAGTGTATATAATTCAGTGGTTTTAGTATATTCACAGAATTGTGCCATTATCACCACAACCTAAGTTTGGAACATTTTCATCACCCACCATAAAAAACATGTACCCATCAGCAGTCATTCTCCACCCCCTACCCTCCTAGCCTCAGGAACTAGTAATCCATTTTCTATCTCTATAGAGATGTGTGTGGAATTGGCTTCTTTCATTTGCATACCATTTTTAAGTTCATCCATGCTGTAATACAGGGGTGGACAAAAGTAGGTTTACAGTTGTGAGTATATGAAACACAGTTTATTCTTGTATTATTCTTTATTATTGTGTTATTTTCCATATGAACAACTGTAAACCTACTCTTGCTTTTATCCATGTATATATCAGTACTTGCCTCACAGATTTTCTCCCATTATATGAATTGTCTTTTCACTTTCTTTTTTTAAAACGTTTTTTAATTTGTACTTCCTTTTTTTTTCTTTTCACTTTCTTAATGATACCATTTGTAACACAAAGGTTTTTAATTTTGACGTCCATTTTTTCTATATTTTTCTTTGGTTATTTGTCCTTTTGGTGTTACACCTGAGAAACCAGGGCCTAATCCGAGCTCACAGAGATTTACCACTGTGTTTTCTACTTAACAGTTTTATAGTTTTAACTCTTACTTTAAGTCTATATGGTCCGTTATAGGTAATTTATGTATGGTGTAAGGAATGGATCCAAGTTTGTTCTTTTGTAAGTGGCTATCCAGTTGCCCTGGCACCATTTGCTGAAAAAACTATTCTTTCCCCCATTAAATTGTTTTGACACCCTTATCAAAAATCAGTAGACTATAAATCTGAGGGTTCATATCTAAACTCTCAGCTCTCTTCCATTAAATGTCTGTCCTTATGCCAGTACCACACTGTCTTAATTAATGCCACTGTGTAATAACTTTTGAAATTAGTTATTTCAAAAACTGATAGTTTAGAAACTACCAGTCCTCCAGCTTTGTTCTTTTTCAAAATTGTTTTGGCTATTCTGGGTCCTTTGCATTTCCATATGAATTTTATGACCAGCTTGTCAACTTCTTACAAAAAGCAAGCTAAGACTTTGATAGGGATTGTATTGTATCTCTGCATCGCTTTGGAGGGTACTGCCAAATCATGAACACATGTCTTTCTACTTGTTTAGGTCTTCTTTAATTTATTTCAGTAACATTTTGTAGCTTTCAGCATACAAGTATTTTATTTTCAGACTGTTCACATAGAAATACAGTTGGTTTTTGAGTATTAGTCTTATATCCTGCAACCTTGCTGAACTCATTAGTTCGAACTGTTAGTAGATTCCTTAAGTTTTGGTATACAAGATATATTAATATCATTTGCAAACAGAGATGGTTTTACTTCTTCCATTCAAATCTGGATGTTTTAATTTCTTTTTCTTGCCAAATTGCCTTGGCTAGGACCTCCAGCACAAAGTTGAATAGAAATGGCAAGGGCAAGACATAGAGGGAAAGCATTCAGTCTTTTACTATTAAGTATGATGTAAGCTGTGGGTTCTTCATTGATGCCCTTCATCACATCGTAGATCTCTTCATACGTCATTGAGTGATTTTTAATCATGAAGTGGCATTGGATTTTGTTAAATGCTTTTTTCCTGAGTCTATTAAGATTATGTGGTTTTTGTTTTTAACAAGACAAAATACACCAATACTTAATACACTATTACATTGCTTGGTTTTGTGTTAAAATAATCTTACATTTCTAGGATAAATCCACCTGGAATTAATATGTAGCCCTTTTTATGTATTCCTACATTCAGTTTGCTAATATGTTGTTGAAGGTTTTTGCATTTCTATTCATAAGACATATTGCACTTTAGTTTTTATTGTTGTTTTTGGTTTTTAGTAATGTCTTCACCTGGTTCTGGTGTCAGGATAATACTGGCCTCATAGAGTGGGTTAAGAAATGCGTTCTCTCTCTCTTCTATTTTTTTTCCAAAGAATGTGTGAAGAATTGGTATTAATTCTTCTTTAAATGTCTTAGAAAAATGTAATGGTGTATAGATTCAGATAGGAGATTGCTGTATAAATCCAAAATCCAAAGAAATTCATCCAAAATGGACCTTCTAAATGAAGCTGTTGAAAAAAATGGAAAATCCTTGTTTCCATTGCACAGTTTGACGGTCATCTTGCTTTCAAGCCTGTGCCAACATGGTAACGACAGCCTCTTTAATGCGGGGTGGAGAGAATCCCCTAAGCAGAGGTCTGGAGTAGGCCATCTTTCATGAAGTAGAGAAAGAGGAAATCTCTGAAGACAAAGAGAATATACTTTGTCCCTGGAAGTCTATAACATTGCTCTATTCTTGAGATGTGTTCTCTCCAAATATCTATACCTTTAGGAACTTAGAATTGCTCCCTACTGTCCAGAAATGAACTCTGACCATTCTTTTTTGTTCCCCATAGCAGTCACTTAATGTAAACTCCCATTATCCCAATCAATAGGCTTCTGGTGGATTCGTAGGTTTCAGTTCAAACACAGTCTTTTATTAACACCATACTTCTTGGTAATAAAAGCACTAGTATAATGAAATCAAGATGAAGGAGGACATTTATAAAGAATGAAGCGAATAAAATTAGAGTATAGGTGAAGCCACAAATGATGGAAACCTAAAAGCAGAAGTTAATTTTTTTTTAAGATTTTATTTATTTTTAGAGGGGAAGGGAGGGAGACATAGAGGGACAGAAACATCAATGTGTGTTTGCCTCTCACATGCCTCCTATGGAGACTTGGCCCGAGACCCAGGCATGTGCCCTGACTGGGAATTGAACCAGCGACCCTTTGGTTTGCAGGCCGGCACTCAATCCACTGAGCCACACCAACCAGGACAGAAGTTAATTTTAACAAAGTAACATGGGTTTACCTTGTATCTGCCTCCCCAACCACCACCACCACCACCACCACTGTGGGCCGTTGTCTGTGCAGTTGTTCTTTTAACAGCACCATGCCATCCTGCCCTCTAAGCTCTGCCCACATTCATCTTGCCAGAAGAAATCTGTCTATATATCTCAGACTGTTGCACACTAGGCTCCAAAGGAACCACCAGACCCAACATTTTATGCCAGCGGCGTTTTGTTTAATGAGTCCCAAAGTGGCTTCTTTTTCTAGTTACTCACCTTTCATGTGACCATTCCATACAAGAGGATAAAAGACCAGAAGTAGGTCTTGGAGGCAGTAATTGGCTCCAGAGTTGGGACAGGTGCCCCTTATGGACAACCTCAAGTAGGTTTCAGATGGGCTGATGTTTCCTCTTCTTACTTTTTTTTTTTTTTTAAGGTTTTACTTATTTATTTTTGGAGAGAAGGGAGGGAAGGAGAAAGAGGGAGAGAAACATCAGTGTGTGGTTGCCTCTCGAGTGCGCCCTACTGGGGCCTGGCTCACAACCCAGCATGAGCCCTTGACTATGAATGGAACCCACGACCCTTTGGTTCACAGGCTGGTGATCAATCCACTAAACCACACCAGCCAGCACTGAAGTTTCCTCCTCTGTTCTCATTACTTCCTGACTGTCCAACAGTACCCTGGCATATTCATCCACTTGTTTGTACACCTCTCTCCTCCTGAGGCTATGGTTTCTATGGCGTCTTCATTTTGTTTTAGTTGTGCTTTGTCTCTTATAGATAACTGTTTCAAGAACTATCTCTAAGACTTTTCATCAAATAACCTCTGTATTATTCTCACAATGCTTTGTCAATTCAAATCTTATGTTTCTTTTATTCACTGGCTTCTGAAATGCTTGAAGATTCTAGAGGGGAGTTTCTATCTGGGTGATTCACAACAAATAGGAGGCTTTTCCTTCAAATCCCGTTAGACTTAAGCTCAGTTCAAATGTAGCTCTTAGGCAGTTTGCTCTTCAGAAAAATTTGGAATTATGGTTATGAGGTGGTTATAATCATGAAAACAGACTGAATATGTGAATATTATGGGAAGGAAAATTAATCTTAAGCAGAATTAAGTTTTAATTTTAGAGAAAAGATTACATTAAGACTATATGACCAGTGACCCCATCCAGCCAGTAGCTATTTCTAAGTTCTTATTCATGGTTTTAGAAATAACTTTGATACTTTGCTTTTATCTCATTAACTGACAATCTTGATAGTCTTGATATACACACAAAAATATACATAATGCTTTTGGTGACTTATTCCAAATATATTAAAATGGTGGTTAAAAGTTGGCCTACTAAAATCATTTCTTTAGAAAATAAAAAACTATCCTGTTACTAATACAAACAGCTCAGAAAGTGGCTAGTGAATAGAAACATAGCTTCTTCCTCTGAAATATAAATTATTCAAGAAAAAAATCTTTCTTTTCCTTATATGCTGTTATTTCATGTATATAATTGTTTTTATCAGAATGTCATAATTTAATTAGTCAGCAAAAGTTTGATATCTCTTATTAGTCAGTATTGTGATGGATATCACGAGAGACTTAAATTTTTTCCTGTATTATCCCTGCTGACAGTGACTTTAGGAAATAGGGGAACAAAACAAACTACTAATATTAATAGATATCATTTGTAGCACACTTAATGTAATGTGCTCACAATACTAAGTTCTTTATAAGAATGAAGACTTTTTATTGATAGCCAAGTATCACTAAGCAGAACCGGAGTCAGAGTCCGTAAAGCAGGCACTCCTGCCCCCACCTGGACCTCAGTGGGATGAGCCCACACAGCAGGAAGGAAGTACTTCAGCATTTGAGCTGGAGACTGGAGTGGTTAGAACAGCCTTCAATGAAAGACCTACCTGGGTTTTGTTTTTCTTGATGGTGGTTGTATTTTGTTTTTCTTTTCCTCACACAGGAAAGCTGATACCAAGTCAAAGACTTACAAAATGTTCTTAAGAAATGTTATATTAACTGGGTGATAGAGTGGAAAGATAAAAGAGAAACAGCTAACAGCAGTTAGTGTTTGGAAGAAGAATTAGGAATCAGAAGGAAAGGAGAAGAAATTACACTTTTTGTTTTTTAACTTTTTCTGTACAGTTTGAAATTTGTCTTTCGTTTATTTATGTAGTATATTTACAGTACTACCCAGCTTAAAGTGTATTATGCCTTTTGGCTGAGAATCAGGGAAGTTATCTTTTTAATTCATATGTTATTTAACTATATATATTTCTTTAACAGATATCCAGGTGTTCTTTCTGATGTCCAGGAGGAGAACGGCATTAAATTCAAATTTGAAGTATATGAAAGGAATTATTAATATGAAGATGTTTTCTGATTCATTTCAAGTTGTTCCCCAACCCCTGCAAACAATTAATGTATTTAACATTAGAAAAAGGCACTTCTGCCCTGGCTGGTGTGGCTGAGTGGATAGAGCACCGGCCTGTGAACCAAAGGATCGCCGGTTTGATTCTCAGTCAGGGCACATGTCTGGGTTGCGGGCCAGGTCCCCAGTAGGGTTTGCACCCATACATTGATGTTTCTGTCCCTGTCTGTCTCTCTCCCTCTCTCTCTCTAAAAATAAATAAATAAACTTTTTTTATGGAAAAACAGACTTGTTGACTCTAGATCTATGGATAATTATTTATAAGCAATGTGTTTTTATTAGTTAGTCAATCTTAACTAGATTTGGTTAAGATTTATCTTAACTGTGCTATATCAGATACCATTTATGAAACATTTCTTGCTGTAAATGTCTGAATGTCCATGAAGGGCCAGCATTAGGTCCCTAGCACCTGCCTAGGGTAACATACTACCCAAGGCACCACAGTGGGAGAGTCCACTGGTAGCGTGAGTTGAAAACCCAGCCTACAGATAGGACCTTGTCCAAATATCAGAAATGGATTATGAATAGAATAGTTAGAATTCAAATATTAAAAGAATTAAAAGAAATTAGGTCAAAATAGGGACCATGAATTACTCTGTGCATATCACACTTCTGAAAAATGTTCTGTTCACTCAGGGAATCAGTAAGTTGAGAACTGCAGTATATTTCGAGGGGTAGTAAAGAGGCAGGTCGAAGACTACCTTTGTGATGATTAAAAGAGGTATCTGAGACCTTCACAATCTCTGTTTCTGATCTTGAGTGAGATTCCATGGGATGACACAATGAAACAAGAATAGGCTGCTTTTCGTGCAAAAAAAGTAATCCAATAACAAGCATATGGCTAAAATTAAAAATTTAAGGAGAATGGATATTCCTAGAAACCAAAATTAGTAAGTTAGAAAATAAACTTCATGTAATTAAAAAATGAATATTAAAACCTGTTTTACCCATCATGCTAGCAAATATTTGGATTTGTAGGTATCCAAAGAAATAGCATTTTCTGCCTTGTAAATTGGTACAGCCTTTTTAGACAAAATCAATTAAAATTCAAAACAACCTAGGCTTGGACCCAGAACTTCCAGAAATTAATCCTGAACAAAGGGATGAGCCCAAGAGTATTTGTTGGACCATTTGTTTGATTTGGAATAGTATCCAAAATTTTTAATGTAGGAAAAATACGGTAACTTGACAGTATCACAGTTGCCTGTGTTATTTTATGCATTGGGTATGTCTGTTGTGATTAGATTCCTTGAAATATGTGCTTATTTTCATGAAAGATTACTTAAGCTAGTACGTTGAGCCTTTTACATTCAGCGGTAAGATTAGGATACAGAACACCAGAAGTAAAAAGGAATTTCCTAAATATCTTTCACAGAGGGAAAAGCAAATCACACAGATTAGAAATCAATACTGTATAAGATTTACAAACCACAAAAAAAACACTGGAGCTCTCTGCAAAGAACATAATTAGAAAACTTAGTATCCAGAATTTTTAGAACTCAAGATATTAATAAGAAAAGGAAGCAAGCCATTTGGACAAGAGAAAACTCAAGTGCCATACATACATGCACAGATATACATTCCCTTTAATAACTGGGGAAATGCAAATTAAAACTGCAGAAAGGTTCTATTCCACATGCACCAGATGTGGCATTCTCACCAATACTTGACAGCCTTTTTTTTTTTTTTTTTTGAGATTTTTTTAAAGATTTTTATTTATTTTATCTTTGGAGGTGAAGGAAAGGAGAGAGGGAGAGAAATATCAATGTGTGGTTGCCTCTTATGCTTCCCCTGCTGGGAACTGACCTGCAACCCAGGCATGTGCCTTGACTGGGAATCGAACCGCGATCCTTTGGTTCACAGGCCCATGCTCAATCCACTGAGCTACACCAGTCAGGACTTGGCAGTCTTTTTAAATGTTGACATTATTAAGGATGAAGATGCATACACCCCTTGACCCAGCAATTCCACGCACAGGGAAATACCAAGAGAAAACCTACATATATATGAAGAGAATTGTAGAAATATGTTGCAGTCTTGTCTTAGTTGAAAAACTAAAATCAGCCTGGAAGGCTAGCAACAGGAAAATGCACACATTACTGTCTTAGATTGTGTTTTCCCAAAAGCAGATCCCAAGACTAAAATGTAAATGAAAGCACCAGTTGGTATGTGGAAAAGGGAAACTCAGAAGGTAAGCCAGTTCAAGGTCAGTGAGCAGGTTCCCATCAGGTAACAAGCTCAATACTGCTGAGATACCTTCTGAGAAATAGAGGGGAAGAAAACTAGAGTATTTATCCCCTACTAATCATTGGGGGCTATTCCCAGGGTCACCAGCTCCCCGCCCTGTGTATGGGCTGAACATACGTCAGCTGTTAGAGCTCCCCAGGTGTTTGCATTGAGAAGCTGCCAGCATGCAGAGGGCCAGCGAATGCTAAACACCTAAAGCAATGCCATGTTTATGATTATGTGTGTAAGATCTTCATTCTTCTGTAGTAAAAAGGATAAAAGCAAAAGTAAAAAGGTTTGTTAAATATTGTACAATTTAAAAAAATACAGAAGCAGAAAGTCCAGTTAGAAGTTCAGGCATGGGATGATGGTAACTTGGACCTGAGAGTTGAATGTAGTGAAAAAACTGTAACTCAGGATACATTTTGAAGTTGGAGGTAATGGAGTTTGATTCTGGTTTTGGACCCACCAAGTTTGAGACGCTTAGAAGGAAAGAAGGGAGGAAAGAGGGAGTAAAAGAAAAAACAATAGGATCATGCCTTAAATTCTGAGAAGAAAGTTATTTCCAACTGATAACACTACTCAGCCAGATAATCAAGTACAGTTGAGGTTGGGGCAAAACAGAGAAGGGGACTTTTTCGTTTTTACTTAGACTTTTGGAACTATTTGGTTTTATTTAACTATTTTTGTGTATTTATTTAATAAATACAATTATTTCTTATTAAGTTGTACTAGTTCATAAGTGGTAGTCTCCTGTTACTCTTTGGACACCTCACATGAAATTTCAAAGACTTACGGCAATTTACTTGCACGTCAGCTTAAAAATGTAGAAAGAAAAATATTAAATTAGCTAAAGGTCACACAAAATTCCAAAGACCAATTCCTGAGAAACCATCAGCCTTTCTCTCATGGTGCCTGGTTTGTTCATCTTTCAAGACAAAGTCTTACTTTTTCCAGATTAATTTATGAAACAATAAGGTGATGAATAATATTTGAGGCAAAAATCTAAGTAAAACATGAACACTTTCTAAACATTCAGGTTAGCATAATTTATGTTTTGTGAGATTGAAATTATGTAATAATATCCAGATCCTAACAGCCTTATTTCTCAAAATGTCATCCCCACTACCCATGTAAGACATTTGTAACAAGCATCCCCAATGATCCTGAAGACTGGGTTGAAAATCACTGAGTTAGAGGGCTGGTAAGGAAGAAAAATAACTGAAATTTTATCTGTGGGCTCTAGGAATCTAAATAAAGCAAAACAAAAACAAGCAAATTTTAAGAAGTCAACCTGTATGAAACTGGAGAAAATAAAATTACGGAGACTAGATCTACATGTTGATCTATTCTAAGAACTGAAGTCATTAAATATGTAATAAAATACATATGAAAGTAATATCAGTAGCTCAAAGAAATACACAGTAAGCAAACTTGGTAACATGTGTCCCATGACAAGATTGTTTCTTAAGTTCATAAACTAAAACTATACGGCAATCACCTAATTAAGCAACATAACTTTATGAGGGAAAGGTTGGCTGGCCAGCTCTTTTTCTGAAAGAGTTCCGAAGAATAATGATCTTTGGAAGACTGAACCATGTGGTCAAGGATTTCCATCTGGGAGAAAAAAAGAAATACATAATTAAATGAATGCCCAGAATAGAATTAGAGACTCAATGAAAGATACCGCTCACGAAGGGGATGGAACCTCTGGCCAAACAGAAAAGAAGCCCTAAAAATCAACCTGACGTTGTGCTGCTAGTCCTATGACAAAGGTGAAATCACATTAGTGACCATTTCTACTCATCTGTTCCTGCCCTTTCCATTTCCCAGAAGACGGCCCATGGACCAGAAAGTGTTTCTGTATTATATGTCATTTCTGTCAAACCTCTTTATTCTTGGAGAAAAAAAAAAACAAATCATATTGTTGTGTGATATTTCAAATAACTTTGCAGTCAATAATCAAAGTAAATATGAAACCTAATTTGGGGGGAGAAAAATTTTAGGTGGTTTCTACTTCTTCACCCTTGGGCCCTGGAACATATACAAGCCAAACCCTGAAGAAATAAAGGGCTAGTCTGCCAGGTGGAGGAGACCTGATGATTCTGGAACTCAGCAAATGAGATTTTCTGCACCTTACCGGCACCCTGAATGAGATGGCCCCTTTTCCAGCCCCTGGTCCTAGCCTCTTTCCAAGGGCCAAAGTCTGTCCACAGGTTGGTGTTTCATTACCAGCTCTCTTTGACGGGTGAATCACCAAAATTAAACCCAGACTTCCCCCCCTAACATTTTATTATGAACCATTTCAAACACAATAGAGTTCAAAGAATTTTACATTAAACACCCATTTACCCATCACTTAGCACATATTTAGCCAGCCAGCCAGCCATATATTTAATATTTTGATGCATTTCCAAGTTGTAAATATTAGTATGCTTCATCCTTAGAGATTCTTCTGTTTGCATATCAACTATAGTTCAATATTTGTTTACTTTTTGGGGTAAAGTTTACATAATGAAATGCAAGTCATAAGTGTAGCATTCTATAGGTTCCAACAAAAGTATATGCTTGTGTGACCCAAACCTCTGTCCCTCATTCCAGAAAACTCCCTCATACTGCTTCCCGGTCAGTCCCCAACCCCCCAAAGGCAACCACTATTCTGATTTTTTCTTCATTAGAGATTTTTGTTTTGCCCGTTCCTAAACTTCATATGACTAGAATCACAGGATGCACTCTTAGTCTGGCTTATTTTACTCAGCGTAATTTATTCAAGATTCACCCATGTTGTTGCGTGTATCACTGCTTTGTTCCTTTCCATAAGTAGTATGTTGCATGGCCATACCACATTTTTTCCATTCTCCTATGTGGGCTCTTTCAAAGTGGGATCTAAGCCTGGTTTTGAAGGATCTAGAGAGGTGGTGGCTGAGGGCCAAGAACATACATATACATGCTCCAGGAAAAGGAAAAGCCATGGAGAAACTTCATCCCCAGGTGCCAAAACTCAGGACAAGGAAATGTGGGTGTTATCAGGCCCCACCTCTGTCAAGTGCCAAGTGCCTACTCCACCTTTGAGATGTCTCTCAATTAGCTCTCTTTTCTTCATAACCACATCTATTTCAGAACTTTATTTTTTCTCACTTGGACCACGGGAGTAACCTAAACGGGTGCTTTTTCCATCTCTGATTTCCCTCCCCAACAATCTGTCATAAATATGGCCACCAAGACAATCTTTCTGAACTGCACCCCCGATTAGGTCACTGTCTCACCTCCTTAATGCTCTCATCCAGCTGAGGCCAAATTCCGCCTTGGTCTTTAGGGTCCTCTACAGATGGCGTTGACCGACCTCTGCAGAGTTACTGCCTACAATTTACACTCTGCGTAATATACCCAAGCGACCCTCAGCTCTTTACAAATCCAATGGACCGAAGCTCTGCCACGTGTGTGCCCCTTCGTAATCACTTCTGACTATAATTCCTCCCTCCCTCTATCCTACAGTCTAAACCACACCTTTCCTCAGAGCCCTGCCCAAATCCAAAATGTTCCCCTTCGTGAAGAACCCTTCTCTGCGTCACCCAGCATCACCTACCCCTGTTACAGCTCTGAAATGCTGTCTGCCCACAGCATTCTCATCTCCGTTCTCTTATCAGTTAGGAATGTTTTCAGCTGCAAGTGCCAGAAAATCCAATTGACAGTGGCAGGTTAGGATTTTCTGACTAATTCTCTAGGTTTTTCCCTCAAGGTTGCAGGATGGCTACTACAGCTTCAAGCTACTACAGAAATCAAGTTCATGTTCACAGCAGGAAGAAGAGACAGAAGAAGCAATGTCAGGCACAAGTTTCACTTTCATCAGGAAAGCAACACTTGTCCCAAATCCTCCTAGCATTGGAGTCTAATTCTAATTAATGCACATCAGAATTTAGCACCACTGGTTTAAATTAACTAATCTTGATTTACCCTCTGGGGCTCATATATTTCTCCCATCCCAACAGAATCAGAGGTCTCTTGGCAAGGAGAATGGATATGAGAATACACGTTAAGTGTTTGCTACGTGAACACCACTGGACTGTCGACTGTTTCAAGGCAGAAAAACTATCGCACTCCCCTTTGTCCCCCCTCAAGATGTGTAGCATCTGAAAAATTTTGATGATAGGTGATAAATGAGCCGAACACCATGCACCAGTTGCCAAAATCTGGGGAGAAGGGGACTCCGATGACAAGGAGAAGAGATAGCAAAAATCACCACATTGCAAACACCAGAATGGAAGTCCAAATGCTCCTGCCCACCACATCTTGGCACCAGAGTTGCCATGGAATACACACCACAGTCAAACGGTGGAACAACGTTGTACCCACATAGAGGAGAGTGCACCATCGGTTCTAAATGGGTTCCCACCCCCTACAGCTGACGAAGGATGACTGGCCTACACACACCCCTCTTGTGTCACAGTGGAAGGACCCCAACCTCTCTCCAGTGGAGTCTGAAATACTGAAAGCTGGAGCATGCCTGAGGCCACTGACACACATGTTCACTGAGTCTGAGATGGAAAGGTATTTCCACGGACAGCAATGAGCCCAGCACAGGCTGGGTGGACTCCTTTACCTCTGAGTAAGGAAGGGTTCCAGGCCCAACAACGCCCGTTCTTTGTGCCTGAGCTGGGGTTGGAATATGTGCCTTATAACTGTTTGGGTTCAAAGGGACATATGAGACTGCCTTTCCCAACGGTGAGAAAAAGAAAGAGATAACAAAATGATTTAAAGAGAATTTTGCATATCATCTTTGGAACCTCAAAATCTGTATAACATTCTTTAGGAAAATGAGCTTCAAGTTTTAACAACCAGTTTACAAATGAACTATTAGCCAAAAAAAATGCAAGTAGGAGACAATCAATACTCAGCTCTTTTAATGAAGTGTTCTTAGCTGGTTTTATTCTATGAAAGCTGAGCAGAAGCCATGCTAACTTACCTCTTGTTCACTGTGTGCCTGGCGGCTGCGTGCCCTACGTGAAAACCTGGGCAGGCAGAATACCTAGAGGAAATGATTAGCTTCCCCTGGTCCCCAGGCACCCTCCATCCACTTCCTGCCCAGGTTCCTAGTGACTCCACTCTCTACAGCTGATAAAGTTTTCAGACCCTGTGACCCAGGAAGGCTCCTAATACACCACCACAGTGTTGGGGGAGAGGGTTGTCAGAGAGAAATCCTGCAATTTAGAATTCAAATGTCATATTTAATTTCTATCACATATTCAGTCTCATCATACGAAATTTTATGTGGCATCCGCATTTGGGCTTGATTTGGCATTTTATTACATTCACCACATTGCTATAAATTACATTCCCAATCAATAGATTAAAACAAATTTAATATGAGCTTTCCCTGCAATACATTAAAAGCAAAAAGCAATTCTCTTCACATACTGTGTTGGTTGAAGATTCACTGCCTTAGCAGATAAACCCCAATCTCAATAACTTAACACAATAGATGTTTACTTCTTGCTCAAATGAAGTACAACACAAGTCATTATAATCAGCAGGCAGCTCTCCAGGTGATGATTCAGAAATCCAGGCTCCTCGCCCCTTGTGGCTTCCATCTTCAACCAGGGATTCCCAAGGGTGTTGCCAAAAGGGGAGGAGCACGGAGGACCAGGTGTGGGAGTGGAGTCGGGAGGGGAGAACAGGCTGGAAAGCGGCATGCGCCACTTTTTCTACATTTCCCTACTGGTCAAAATTTTGTCACAAACCACATCCAAATGCCAGGAGGCGGGAAATGCAGTCTAGCTGTAGGCCAGAAGGAAGAGGAAACGGGGGTGAACAGCCAGCCAGGCTCTGCCACACCCATCAAGGGCTTATAACCAGATTTTGCCATGCGCCCCAACCCCATTTTTCTATTTTCTGAATCTTTGTTCTGGGATTGACATTTGGGTGGATGGTTTGGAAGTGCATCTTGCTTTTGGTGAGGGGACTTGAGGTGGTTGAAACCAGAAGACTAAAAGGAACTAACAACAATTGTTCTTTAATGGTTGTGAAGAAATATAAACAGAATTCATGTCTTAGAAAAGAGCTCCT